>CANNZV010003643.1:0-57847 GCA_947561585.1 Caprella mutica
CGTCTTTCCCACGCGGGATGTCCCTCTCTGTCCCCACGTGGGATGTCCCTCTCTGTCCCACGCAGGATGTCCCTCTCTGTCCCACGTCTGTCCCATGCGGGATGTCCCTCTCTGTCCCTCGTCTTTTTATGCGGTAAAAGTACGCGGGATGTCCCCCTCTGTCCCACGTGGGATATCCCTCTCTGTCCCACGCGGGATGTCCCTCTCTGTCCCACGTCTGTCCCACGTGAGATGTCCCTCTCTGTCCCACGCGGGATATCCCTCTCTGTCCCACGTCTGTCCACGTTATATGTCCCTCTCTGTCCCACGCGGAATATCTCTCTCTGTCCTACGTCTGTCCCACGTGAGATGTCCCTCTCTGTCCCACGCGGGATGCCCCTCTCTGTCCCACGTCTGTCCCACGCAGAATATCCCACTCTGTCCCAAGTCTGTCCCACGCGGGATGTCCCTCTCTGTCCCTCGTCTGTTTTACGCGGGAAAAAAGTTATACCAAAAAGGTATATTTATCTCAAGCTTCATTTACGTATCATCATAACTAGGTAGGTATTCATGAACAGATGTAGGTATCTAGGTAGGCATTGATGAATAATACTAGGTAGTAGGTAAGTAGGTACGGATTGATGAACACTACCTAGTAGGTATACTAGGTAAGTAGGTATTGATAAACACTGGTAGGTATCTAGGTAGGTATTGGCAAACAGTTATATGTAACTAGGTAAGCAATGATAAACACTAGTAGATAACTAGGAAGGTATTGACAAACAGTTGTAGGTAACTAAGTAGGTATTGATGAACACTAGTAGGTAACTAGGTAGTTATTGATGAGCACTAGTAGGTAACTAGGTAGGTACTGACAAACAGTTGTAGGTAACTAGGTATTATTTATGAGCACAAGTAGGATGAGCACTAGTAGGTAACTAGGTAGGTATTGATGAACACTAGTAGGTAACTAGGAGGTTTTGATGAACACTAGTAGGTAACTAGGTAGGTATTGATGAATACTAGTAGTGTTATATCCTATTTATGCTTATTCTTTATTGTACTCTGTATTGTTGTTTAGTTACTGTATCTTTAATGTGTGTATGTAACTATGAATGTTGGTGTGCACATGCTCCTTCAGAGCGCACGTGTTTAGTTTGTATTCAGCTATCATAAAAGGAGGTTGTCAACACACTCTTTCATTGCATTCCACTAAAATACAACAGTGGCGACAAGTTACATAGAACTCACAGTACACAAGGATAATTTCGATATGGCGTCAACTAGTGCATGTACAGAATTTAATGTACAAGAGGAAACTGTACTTGAATTCATTGAACGTTTCAAGGTACAATGCTCGGCTCAACTTGAGAAAGCAGGAGATGATGGTGTGAAAAAGGCCGGAGTGTTGGTTAAGGCTCTTTCAGTGAAAATTATTACAGATCTACAACGAAGGATAAAACCAACATTATTATCTGAAGCCACATATGACACTCTAGTAGAGAAGCTTACTTCTCAGTATGAAGTCAAGAAATCTGTCGTGGGTGCTGCTGTCACTTTTTTGAATAGGAAACAGTTAGACGGAGAAGCGACAGAGCATTATGCTAAAGTATTGAATGACTTGGCCTCATCATGCAAGTATAAGGAGTGTTGCAGAGACAGAATGATCAGAGATGTATTTGTTTCTGGTATTTCATCTAAGGCTGTAATGAGTGCAATTCTTCAAGACTGTGAAAATAAAAGTTTTGATGATTGCGTGTTGAAAGCCAAACTACTTGAACAAGTAACTGCAGATGAAGGGTGGAAGTTGTTCTTCCTTCATCTCCGCCTGTTCCTCCCTTTTATTTTTACTTCTACCTGTGCTGATTGAGTTTATGACTTGTTCACTCCTTATTAAACTTCCCTTGCTCAATTTTGTTCCCTGAGATAAGATAACAGGATTTTCACTAGTGTTCACCATTTCTATAATGATGCAGTTACCATTTATTTTAGTAACCAAATCCGGAATGAAAACTAATCCCTTCTGTAGCTGAGCTCTGTGGAGAAATATTTCTTCTCCATCTCGAAATCCTCCTATTTGTATTTCGCGCCTCACACACGCACGTGCGGGAAGCCTTACTTCCTTCAACTAGTGCAGATTAGCTTCTTTATAGTCCCTTACTTCTGCTGGCGCTTCTCTAGTTATATTCATTTTTTGCAAATTATCAACAGGTTTATCAGTACAATATATATTATCATCTAACATGCTTAATAGTGGACGGCAATTATTAATCTCAGTTCTATACCCTTTTACTGGGTCAAACTTGATTTTACCATTTGGTAAATCTATCTGAGCTCTTGAGAGAACGTTCATTCCTAACAACAATTCAATCTTTACTGAACTGTTTTGAGGAATCAAAACAAATTCCTTAAACACGCCCTCTGGAACTCTTATGTTGATTAGTGCTTTTCCTCTTATCGGAATGATTTTGTTTGAGGCGTCCCTCACTGTTTTAGTATAGGGAAGAAGTTTAACTTCTTTACCTATACCTTCTAATAATCTTTCCTAGAGAAGACTAATCGAAGCTCCGGTGTCCACCAGCGCTCGTACTCTATTTCCTCCAAAGTTTACTTTCAAATGCGGACTAGACATTTGTTTCTCTCCTGTTGAATTTGCCTTGACTGTACTTATATTGTCTAGTCAAGCTGAATCTTCTGAAGAATCTTGTTCCTTCACGTCTGGATCTCCATATCCTGATTCTTCTTCTAGGTTGTTTACCCTATCAGAAGGCTTGTATCCATCTGTATTAGATCTGTATCTATTTCCGCCTCCTGGCCTATGTTCATTCTGATTCGATGGTCTGCCCTTCCGACAGTCTTTCTGTAAATGTCCTATCCTATTACAGTTAAAGCAGAAAGGGATTCCCTTCTTAATTCTGACGGAACAGAACTTTGTAAGATGAGAATTTTTTTTGCAATACTGGCAATATTTATACCCTGTTCTATTGTTTTTGCATTGCGATGCAACATGTCCACTTTGGTTGCACTTGAAACAGTTTTTTGGACATCTTTTATTTTCTTCGCGGCTCTGATCTCCATTACTGGGACCTTGCTGGTTAGTGTTTAGCTGAAATAGAACTTCAGGATTACTGGTGTCGGAACGATCCTTCGTTTCCTTCTTCATTTTCTCTCTCTTCATTATCTGTAGAGTCTTAGTGGTCAAAAAAGTGCTGGTTTCATTCAGTGGGATGACTGCTATCTTATTATAAACTTTTTCTTCTACTTGCGTTTCTAACGCAAATCGCATGAGGATGTTTTGAAGCAATATCTTAACAGGTAAAAGAGTTTCTTCCTGTCTAACTGGAGGAGCAGGATCTGGTTCATCTTCATTTGGTTCTGCTTCGTCCCTGACGGGTGCTGCCAGAGGTGTTTGGTTTTGTCCTCCTTGATTCACCAAGTGTACCTGAGTATCTTGATTTAAATGAATATTATTTGCTATTTCTGAGGTTAGCACCGTATCTACATAAATACGGGTTAAAGCTTGAAGATCTGTTAAAGCACGGAGGACGTCTTGGTCTTTTATGTTTAAATTTTTTATTTGTTTGGCCGTCACTTGCAACTCTGTTGTTTCGGGATTAGGATAGGCATTAACAAATTCAGTTTCGATCTGGGCATAACTAAACCCAGACTCGGTATACATATTCATAATTCGTAGGACGTCTCCTGATTCTTTATGTATTCTGCTGTAGAATACTCGGAGTTTAGTAGCGTCATCTTGAATCTCATTCTGTTGGAAATAACTTTCCAACGCTCTGAGGAACGTTCGTAGGTCCGGCCCATACTTAAAGTTTGCCTTCTCCTTTTCCAAGGGATTACCCTTGAAAGTGGGTAAATCCCCTAAAACAAGAAGTGTTTTTTCGTCCGCTGCCATTGTTCTTAAGATTTAATTCCTTCAGAAGACTATCTTCAGATATTTAATGATTAATTGTTGAAGCTGGCAGTCCCAAATTCAAAAAAAAAAATAGATTTTAAGGGGAAAAAAATATATATATAATTGGAAAAGGGATGTCCGCTGTAATTAAATAATACTTTGGATAGAAAAGAAAAGGAAAATATTACAAAAAAAATATTTAATAAACTGGAATCTCGAAGACAGATGTGCCTGTAATTTATTTCAAATTATATAGTGCTTAAGGAAGAATGATTAATGTAATTATTCGAGGGGAAAAATTTATCAATTAGTAAAATAATGGTTTAATGAGGAGAAATGATTATTGGAATAGAAAACAATATCTACTTTAGTTGATAGGATTAACTGTTAAATGAGGGGAAAAACAAAAAAAAAATTTAATTTGATACAAAAGAGAATATTTAATTGAAAAGGAACATAATCAATCGTTGAATATTGTAGTCGAAATATGGAGAGAAAAAAAAATTAGTAGGTAAAATAGTTATCAAAAAAAAAATGATTAGAAAAATAAATTTTAATCAAGGGGATAAAAATGTGATAAAGGAATATTTAGTTGGTAAACATAAATTTGTACATAAAAATTCAATTATGGGAAAAAGAAAAATTAATTAATCGGATAAATAGAAATTTACTTTCTTGAGTAATAAAGAGAAAAAAAAATATAATTATTAGGGGAAAAAATATTTTAATTAGGTAGTATTAAATGTTGTAGATAACATTAATTATGGAAATAGAATGAACAAAAACAAAAATAATAATAATAAGTGGAAAAATAAATTTTGGATAATTACGAGAAAAAAATTTTTTAGAATTATTTGGAAAGAAAATATTTCATTAGATATAATTAAATTTTTTGCAATTAAAATTGATTATGAAGAGAGAAGGAACAAAACAAAAATTAATAATTAATAAATGGAAAAAGAGTGGTAACTTTTAAAGAAAAAATATCAAAAATTATAATTATTTGGTAAGAGAATATTTAATAGTTAGGAAAGAAATTTTGGGTAAAAATAATGAGGATAATGTTAATAGAAATAATATTGTTTAATTTGAAGATAAAAGAAATTAATGAAGAAGAACAAGAAGGAAAAATATTACGTTAAAGAAAATTCAAATAATAAAAATTGGATTTTAGAATTAATAAATAATTAAAGTAACCAAACAAAAAAAAAATTATATATCCATACACAACCCAGGAAAAATTTTAAGTAATTATTTTTATAATACGAGAAACAATATAATACATAAATGTAAATATCTACATATAAATTGTTATCCTGAATTACTTAGAATTATAACACTATCGTATCAGTTCAAAGAAAATATTTCTAAACAAAAATAATTATGAACTTGAAAATTTTTTCTTTCTCTTTAAGTCAATAAATATCGTCTTACAATGTCTTCTTACATCAGGAAATAAAACTGATTTTATACAAATTATTCTTGACCTATTGGAATTTTGAATTATTTTTAATTATTTTGAGTATATTGAATCAATGGAAATGGTTTCCGTTACTCACTCATTCTTAATAAATATTTCAGTTCAGGTCGATCTCTTCCTATATAGGGAAGACTTAACTTAACTCGAAGACAGTTGAGTTCAGACTGGATTCCTTCCGTTGATGCAACGTAGCCGTCGTCTCTGTTTGATGACTGTATAACCAGTCTTGATGACCCAACTGTGCCGTTTTGCTACACAAAGAGTTTTTTACTGTTCACTATATTCAGCGTATCACCGCGCCGTCTTTTAATTCTTCACTGTAGTTTTTAAGGTACCGTAATATCTGATACCGTTTCCACTTTATACACTATTATAACCAACTGTCCGACTTAGAAGGCTAAGTGTAGATATACGTTTACCGCTTATACGCACTCGCGGGGTTAGTATAGTTTATCACCAGTCTAGACTGAATTGTTCCGCACTTCTATATTACCTTTTGTCCACTTATTGAATTAGTTGAATGAAATAAAGTTATAATGTTACAATTGTAACTCTGTAACTCGATTGATCCCCATACTGGCCACCAATGTAAAAATATTGTATCTTTCCTTTTATTTTACTTTGGAAATTAAATATTTTCTTAAGGGCAAGAACACTGGTTGTCAGTGTTAATCTTAGTCCGTCTTAAAACGGCCTAATTCAACGAGTATAATTTATTTGATTGGCTTATTTTTTCCTTGCTCAATCAATATTTCTAATCAGATTCTTTATTTCTGGTTTAGTATATATTTTCATTCAATTTGAATTAAATTCTTTCATTCAATAACTCTAATGGACAAAAAGGGTAATGATACACAATATTGTATGTAATACAATAATGTATGTAACACAAGCAGATAGATAGTTAGTCGCACGTAAGTTCACAGTTCACTATGTTTGTTCTAAATCAAAGACGATTCACACGCAAAGTATCTCCTTACGTAGAACGTACGTAATTTACATATTATCAGGCTGGTGACTCTATTACTGAACAGGGTATAAATGTTTCAACCCTTTTTATTAGAAAAGGGTGTGTATCGTCCTTGGGGAATTTCAAAGTATCTAAGGAAAAAACTAGTCAAAATTGTAGAATAATCTGGATACAACAGAGTCTTTGAAAATATCTTTTTAAATCTTAGAATGATTGTAAATAATCATTAGTGTCTGGCAAAATAATCCTTAAAAGATATTTTCGATCGAGTGTTCAATTAGTGACGATTGTGTACCTTTAGTCTAATCGCTTAGTTCCTTGAAGCACAATCATAAAGTACATTTTTAAGTACCTAAAGCTCTAATAAAAACTCCTTATACGGATTCAACTCCCTTTGCTCATTGAATGCATATTCATGTTTTAATGTTGAATGTTTTTAACTATGTAGAATGTTTAACTATGTTTCATACATAAAATGTTATTATTCACGAGAATAAGAATTTAGCAAATGAAATAATGATTAATAAAAATAATAATTAATATATTTATAATACTACTGATTGATGCTCGTGATAATTAACAGTCCCCATCTGAAGACGTGGGACAGAGTGTGGATGTCCCCCTCTGCAAAGGGGACATATCTCTCTTCTGCTCAAACAACCTCGGTTAATTGGGGTATATAAATATGTATAAGAAATAAAAAAGATCATACTTATCATATTGCAATTTCTTACTATATTGCATATAGTGTATATGTACATTTGGCTGTATATCAATTATTTTAATGTTACATATTGTTATATACAAATTAAATGGGAATAAATGGAGAAAGAAATGTAGTGGTGATCTCGGGAATCGAACTCAGGACTCTAGTGTGATGTACTATTGAAGTCGGCGACGCTACCACTCAGCCATCCTGGACATGGTAGAAGAAGTGTTGGAATGATCTTTATGCAACTTGATAACTTGCGTGCTTCTTAAAGTTATTTTAAATAAATATAATTTAATGCATTTTGGTATTTTATATTTTATAATGTAAATGATAAGAATGTGTATAAAGTTATTTATTAATATTTGTATTGATAATGTTAATTAATGTTATTAACTACCTAATTACCTATAGCTAACTGTTAATTAATCTTACCTATAGTTATAGTCACTACCTTATACCTATTTAGTTACCTACTAGTGTTTATTAATCTAGTGTTTATTAATAACTACCTAGTAACCTACAAGTGATAACCACCAATCTAGTACCTATTGGTGGCTATCTCTACTTACCTAGTTACCTATTACGTAGTATTTATCAGTACCTACTTAGTTATCTACATTACTGTTTGTCAATACCTACCTAGTTACCTACTGGTGTTTATCAATGCCTACCTAGTTGCCTACAACTGTTTATAAATACCAATCTAGGTCCTAGTTACCTACTAGTATTCATCGATACTTACCTAGTTACCTACTAGTGTTCATCAAAACCTACCTAGTTACCTACTAGTGTTCATCAATATCTACCTAGTAACCTTCTAGTGCTCATAAATAATACCTAGTTACCTACTTGTGCTCATAAATAATACCTAGTTACTTACAACTGTTTGTCAGTACCTACCTAGTTATCTACTAGTGTATATCAATTCCAACCTAGTTACCTACTAAATGTTGATCAATACCTACCTAGTTACCTATTAGTGCTCATCAATACCTACCTAGTTATATACTAGTGTTCATCAATACCTACCTAGTTACTTACAACTGGTTATCAATACTTACCTAGTTACCTATAACTGTTTGCCAACACCTACCTAGATACCTACCAGTGTTTATCAATACCTACTTACCTAGTATACCTACTAGGTAGTGTTCAACAATCCGTACCTACTTACCTACTACCTAGTATTATTCATCAATGTCTACCTAGATACCTACATCTGTTTATGAATACCTACCTAGTTATGATACGTAAATAAAGCTTTAGATAGATATACCTTTTTGGTATAACTTTTTCCCGCGTAAAACAGACGAGGGACAGAGAGGGACATCCCGCGTGGGACAGACGTGGGACTGAGAGGGACATCCTGCGTTGGACAGAGAGGGACATCCCACGTGGGACAGACGTGGGACACAGAGGGACATCCCGCGTGGGACACAGAGGGACATCCAGCGTGGGACAGAGAAGGACATCCCGCGTGGGAAAGACGTGGGATGTGATTGGGATTTAAGACGTGAGACAGACGAGGGACATCCTGCTTGTGTAAGACGTGGGACGTGAGTGGGATTTCAGACGTTGGAAAGACGTGGGATTTCAGACGTCTGGAGACGTTTTTCAGTTTTCAGTTTTTGAAATCACTGAGTGGAATCCCCTTAATGAATCAATCAGTGATTTAATTGACGATTCAGAATACAGGAGTATACAGTAGAGCTTTAATGAGTCTGTTTTTGCTGAACCATCTGATTGGCCTCCTACTGTTGTCTTGTCCAGTGCTGAACCGTCTGTTGTCGTGTCCAGTTCTGAACCGTCGGTTGTCTTGTCCAGTGCTGAACCGTCTGTTGTCTTGTCCAGTGCTGAACCGTCTGTTGTCTTGTCCAGTGCTGAACCGTCTGTTGTTTTGTCCAGTGCTGAACCATCTGATGTTCTAGCTACTATTGAACTAGCCAGTGCTGTACCATCCTCTGTCTTGCCTACTGATGACCTGTACAGTGCTAAACCATCTTCTGTTTTGCCTACTGATGACCTGTACAGTGCTGGACCATCTTCCGTCCTCCCAGATATTCAAGATAGAGTTGATACTAGGGACACTATATTTGATTCGGCTTTGGATCTTGATATTGGTGAGAAATGTTGCATATATATTTGAAATCTATTCCATTTCTATAGCAATGTAGCTATGATTCTAATGTTAACCCAATAGGACCTAAAATTTTTAACAATTAAGATCAGAATTCAACAAAATTCATGGGAAATGTAATATCATAGTCAGAAAATTCTACTTTTCAAATAATGCAGAATGAACTGACTAGCTATTGTATTCTGAATGTAACTTAATTTTTTCACATTTAAAAAAACATATAACTACCAGTATTGAATACACATTTACTTTCAGTTGCTGAACATTCTGAGTCAGATGGAACTAATGAATATGACGAAGGAAACTACATATCTGATCATGGTAAATTAGTAGTATTTATTATTAATATTGATCTATGCGTTTCAAAGATCAGTATCTCTAATCAAAATCTCCCTACACTTACAAATTCATCTCCTGAAAGAGAAAATTTGAGGAGTGACTTCTGTTTTTCTATCTGCTCTCTACCATTCGATATCGATGGACTATGCTACTATAAGATATCCCGTGACCGGACAATTGCCACCCGCGGACAATTTCCACCCGCGGACAATTGCCACCCTCGGACAGTTGCCACCCGGACAATTGCCACCCGGACAATTGCCACCCAAATATTTATTATCAGGCCACTTAACTTTAAAAATGGAGATGAAATATGTATATTATTTTTGTACGATTAATTATTATTTGTATACATTATAAGCTAAGAAAATTCATTACACATTTAATATTTTCCTTTTTAAGTGACTGCATTCACAGAGTAGCTTTTCTGCATCCATGAGCATTGTCACCCACGGTGGTAGATGACTTTGTTCATGGAGCCACTTTCCTTTCTGACTGCTTCTTCAAGTCCCTTGTATTTAATTTCCTTTTGATGTCAGTGATATAGTCATTAGTAAACTAAATTTCTGGAGCAGACGATATTCCATTAATAGAATTAAAATATCTCGCCCGGAATAGGTCTTTATTTATAATTATTTGCTAAAGGAAAAACAATAGGTATTTATATTACTACCCAGTAATATAATTTACAAGTTAAGAATCCTGACAATATAATTAGGGTTGTGACAATATGGTTTTAAAATCCTAAATCCTGAAAATGTTATAGACGAAGGGAATTAAACAGTTTTGAAGCGTTCTAAAGAAGTGGTATAAAGTATTCAATAACATAAGATTTAAAGAATATAAGATTTAAAAAATACAAGATTTAAAAAGCACATTCAGAAACCGAATAATGTTTTTTTTAACTTATATTGTATATAATTAATAATTAATCGTACAACAATAATATACACATTTTATCACCATTTTTAAAGTTAAGAGCCTGATATTAATTATTTGGGTGGCAATTGTCCGGGGGTGGCAATTGTCCGGGTGGCAATTGTCCGGGTGGCAACTGTCCGGGGGTGGCAATTATCCGCGGGTGGCAATTGTCCGCGGGTGGCAATTGTCCTAGCACCAAGATATCCCTTGAAGATAGAAAAGGATTCAAAGAAAAATGCTCTGATGGTAGAAAATGGAAAAGGAGGTATTGTACAAGCAGTCTGTGAAATTGGAAAGGAATGAGAAGGACTGCGAGATGCTCTGGCTGTAAATTTTGTGCTAATAATGAATATCCATTCTTAAGGGAATTCGGAGAAGAAAATTGTGTACAATTCAAAGTCTATAAAGGGAATCATCTCTGCAGATCTTGCAATACTGTTGCCAAATGTACTCCTTGTTCAGCTGTAAAAATATGGGAGTGGATTCCTGATTCATCTGAAGTATTTATCATGCATAATGGTTATCATATCTGCACTGCAGTAGACAAGAAAGATTGCAGGAACAATTATTACATGGAATTAGTGAGATCAAATCCAAATAGCACCCCAAATTCTCTTATAAATTTGAAAATGAGTGAAGAATTGATGAAACCTGTAATTGACTGGAAAAAGATAGAAGAGGAAGCTTCACTACTTGCTAATAAGCGTAAAAATTCACATTCCAAGGGAATTATTAAAAGACCAACAGTTAACACATGGGACAACTTCATGGCTGTGACGGAATTAAGAGAAAAAAATCAAAACTAAAGATAAATTCATGATATACAGGTTGAATTTGAAAGCTATCAATGATCAACCAACTTATATTTTCATGAGCTCCATTCATATGGCTGAACTGGCACGTTCAGCTAACTGTGATTCAAATTCCCTTTTAAGTTACGAATACATATACTTTGATGTGTACACAATCAGTGTAAAAACTTCAAAACACTCACATTCTGGATATATCATCTAGTTTTAAGGCAAATGATGTGTCTTGCGACCATGATTGATGAAAGAGAGAATACAAAAACAATTACACTGTTCTTGGATATTCTTAAGCAAATGGTGATTTAAAGTTCTGGAGTTGCAAATTATTGTTTTTCACCAAAATGGTTTATTGTTGATGAAAATCATGCCAACTGGCAAGCTATCAGGAATGTTTCTGGTGAAGAATTCATTAGAAAGAACTTCTCATGCGAGTTTCACTTCAAACAGTGTGTTCACAGACACTCCAAAGTTCTGCAAAACCCAGCCCAATTTATTTCATTGTGTCACGAAATGTTGACTCCTGAAACTGTGGCATCGTTTTCCGAAAACTGCAAGAAAGTGGAGAAAATCATAAGAAAGTCAAAGCTTCATTATTGGTTCGAATGGTGGATGAAGCGGAAGTCACACATCTTTAGAGCCTTCAAACCTGCTGATACACCAAACAGCAATCTTGCTGAAGTTGGGCACTCAACCCTGCATTCATTTTCTAGAAAGAATGTCTCCTTACTAGATGCTGTATTGACTAATATATCCATTGCCAACAGTCAATCTGCTTCAATTACTAATTACAAAAGAGGTATAGGTGAAGGAGGTAGAGGAGGTGCTATGAATGAAAGGTCAAATAGAAAGAGATCCCGAGAGATGGAAAGAGTGACAAGAGCAGCTGTGGAGATAGAGAACGATGAGTTTTTGTCCGCAGAAGAAACTCTTTTCTTTGCTGAGCATGGAGTCCACAGGCCTCCGAGAAAAGCAAAAAAGCAACGAAAGAAGAATTAAAACTAAAATCGGATATTTATTTATCACAATGGTTAAAAACTTAATTTTTGAATCAATTCTTATCAAATCTAACTTAAATATAAACGAATGGAGAATTATGGCTTCAATCTTTGGTTCAAACGAGATCATTGGATAGGATCTTAATTTTTATCAACACTTATTAAATCTTACTTTAGCTGGTCATTTTATTCAATCTTTCTCCATTTTCGATGTCTTATATTCCTAGTGTGATTCAAACAATTAATAGCTAAATATATCTACATCTTTATTGCCACAAAACTTATCTCCTCATTTCGGTAAACATTTCCTAGTTAGTTCGATGGTTATCTTGCTAAACGTTTGCTAACGAATAAATCTTTCTATATTTTCATTAAACAGCCCTCAGTAGATAGTGGACCCCAAAGGCCTTGTTACACGGTGCGAGTTACTGTCGTGAGTCCGTGACAGTGGACAGCAGCTGTCCCAATGTACTCACATGCCAGTAGCTCAATGTTCATAGCATTGAATTTCCATAACAGTTACTCGACTGATGCGGTCACACTGTGCGAGTAGCTGCACTACAGTAACTGGCTATGGCAACTCTCAAGCTTACTCGCACCATGTAAAAAGGCCTTAACACTTGCTACATTAGGAGTACAACTCACAATCCGTTTATATGGTGTTGGTAATTTAACAAAATTGTCAGTTGTATTTTTGTACTCTCACAAGGCTGAGTGTCAGTGCTCAATTCCCTAGATTTGGGAGTAGACCTCTCACCACCACGCCAAAAATTATCATCAATTTGGCATTTAGACATACTATCTCTATTATATCTATACTGAATGGAGTCTCTTGGCTTACAATTTCGGCCATCACCATCTTTATGATTTTTTTTAACGCTACTGACAGTTTTATAGAACAAGGCTATATTTAAGCTCTTCAATTATGAGATTTTCTATTTTTGTGTTAGGTAGACTGGTATTCTTCATTTTCTTCATCCATCCGTGTATTCAGTCACCAGTGCTTGTTACTTCTTTCGTCACATTCACGATACAGTGACTGCATCCATTATCTGTCCCGACGGTGATAGATAACTTTGTACTTGAGCCACTTTCTTTCAAGAAATTTATTTCCGTTTGACGTTAATGATATGGCCCGTGGTTCTGAAATAGACGTTAAACCCCCTACTTAATTAATTCTTTAAACATCAATTTCTTCAACTCACGAGTGAATAAGTTTGGATGCTCGCTACCAACATTAGACTTATCAGAATCATCAACTATGAGTTGATATAGTCGTGAAAATTATATGGACAACTATACCAGTGGAAGAATATTTTGAAATCATAGTTATGTACCATATTTTTTTTAAAGTCCCCTGCCAGGCGAAACAGATCTCTTTTGAATAATTAGAAACAATCATATTTATTTAGACAATGAATATTAAAAAAAATATGCTTCTCTGCTCTACGACCATCGTCAATGGTAGTGGCCTCCAACCAACTGTGAGGTACCCAAAACAGGTCACAGAGTAACTGTGAGGTACCCAACACTACGATCATAGAATACTGAAAGCATTGCCCCTCTGAACTGCCAAGATAACCCTCTGCTCTAATCAAAAGGTCTCTCACACATCGTCGGTAATGCGATGGCCGATTTCAGCAAGGAGTTCGGCTATCGTACCACCATAGCTACCTGCCGTTTCCCCCGCTATGGGTTCGAATCAATATCGAATGCCCAGAGCCGCGTATTTGCGTCACTTCCTCCTCTCCCTTCTCCTTGGCTGCGCTACCAATTGACAAGCCGAATCCATCAAGTGAGTCGTCGCCTAAGTGTCTACACATGTTGCATCCCTACAAAGACATCTCCCACCAGTAAAAGGGAAGACAGAGATACCATCAACCCCCAGAATATTACAATATTTCAATCCGAGATTAAAAATGGAAAAGTAATCATTTGTACTGTTCCATATTAATTCTAACTAAACTAAACTAAACGAAATATAATCATTTATAATTTCTTGTCCTTAACCTTTACTTGCTCTGACTCTCTCTTCATATAATGCCTATTTAATATGAGACATTTTCAAGAATACGACAGATGAAATTAATGGAATTATACCTATTTTTTGAGTTAATATTACGAAAGTGTTCTCTATATTATTAGTTTAAATTTTAGGTAAACAACTCTACATCATCGCTAGATCATTCGCCTATGTTATTGTAAAGGCCAAACCGTTGCACTCTTCACAATATTATGATTTTTAATTATTTTTTTTATTAGAAATACAATATAATGAGAAATCCTCTCGCGAATATTTAAGTTTGTGTGACATACACAATACATAGATTTATGTTATTTCTAGTAAATAATGATTAATTCATAACAGTAGTATTGTGAAGAGTGCAGCAAACCTGCTATTAAAATAAATTTTGCTTCTCACTAGAATTTGAATTTATGATTAAAAATTTGAATTTCTTACTCGCAAATTAAATTCTCACTCGCATTTTGAATTCTCACTCGCATTTTAAATTCTCACTCGCATTTTGAAGTTATACTCGCAAATTATATTCTCACTCGGATTTTGAAGTTATACTCGCATTTTAAATTCTCACTCGCATTTTGAAGTTATACTCGCAAATTGAATTCCCACTTTCATTTTGACAGGTACCTACGCACCGCTTTGATTTATCACCAAATAATGCCAAGTCCTAGTGCAAATGGTAATTACAACGATATATGATAATAGCATCTTTTGAATTGTTACTCCTCAAATCTTATCGTTAAAAGAACACTTTTTGAGGGGTAAGTTATAAGCGTTGTGACAAAAGTTCGAAGAAGCGACTGAATTAATCTTTATTGGGTTAATGTAGCACTCAGTAGCAGATAAGAATTTTCAATTGCTAATCTATATTACAAATCCATATATCTGCAATTTTTTCATGGAAATTTTATAAATTGAAGTGAACTCATTTGTGTCCTGTCCTGCTGTCTGGTAGGTGATGCTAGGACGTTTCGTTACTTGGACGTTTCGTTACTAGGACTATTCATTACCAGATTTTTCGTTCCGAATCGCTACTAAAGATTTTTTCAATTTGAAATGAGTTGTAGACTAAAAAATATATAATTCCCATACATTATAAATTATAAATATGTACTGAATTTTTTTCCCTATGTGAACCAATAACCGAAAATTTTCAAACATATTAGAAAATAGTATATAAGAATAAGAATAAAGAGTAGAAATATTTGATTATATAGTCTTTTTTTATTTGATCGAAAATAAATATTACTTTCAAAAATTGCGAAAGGTTATGTTTTTTTTTTTTATCAAGTTATTTTCATTCGGTAACTTGCAGCATCTGTTATTTGAATTTTACCCTAACGTTAATACATTTTCGGAAAAATGAAAAACAAAAGATTTTTCTAATCTAGGCAGTAGATCAAGCTCAAAGTTCTCGGACTGAACCACATATTCGATAGTGTGAGGAAAAATTAAATATAGTTATTGTTATTTAACTTCTATATCGATTGGTATCCATGATATTTTCACTTACAACTTTTCTAATCAAAGACATTAAGAGATGATTGTTATGTTAATTTTAATACCTCTGATATAATCAATATATAACCAAACGAATAAAAAATGTTTAAAAAGTAGACATTATTTTTAAAGTAGTATAATTTTATAATGTATGGGATTGGTATAAAATGTAGTCGGCACCACATTTCAAATTATAAAATAGTTTCCATTTCTTAAAACATAACGAAAAAGCTGGTAACGAATCGTCCTGGTAACGAAACGTCCTAGTAACGAAACGTCCTATATCAACGAAACGTCCGGTCACCCTGGTAGGTATCCTTGCTAACCCTACATTATACATACATATCAAGTTCTCGTATATGATCACTTCAAGGATTCATTAATTTATGCTACTGTATCTTGGATCACTTCAACATGATCGTTTAATTTTGAAAAATATAGAAATAAACAATATTGTATTATGTGCATTCCTATTAAGTAAATGAAAATATTCCGGTAAAAAGTATGACTTCATCATAAAAAAATGTATAATAAAAATAACAATAACAAATGAAGATTATCAAGTCACCAGTGTATTCGTCATCATAGGGTCTCTGTGGAAAATTTCTAAAGTTGAAATTAGCAATTCAGATATTCCTACGTAAGAAACTGAAGGTTGATGATAAAATGGAGATTATTTAACAAGGCTTATGGTATTCAAAGGTGACGTCATTATCCTCATACAAGTACAATTATACATTAAAAACAGAATGAATTTACTTTATATGAATTACGTATGGATTTTTCAGTGTTTCACCACTTGTACACTTCATCCGATTCTTTTCGTATCACACATATACTGGGCGATGTTTCAATGGATATTTTAACCCGAATTCATCTTCTGGATGAGAAGAACGATGGACCTCTAGCGATAGCTCTATTATAAAATCAAATACGTTGTTTATTTGCTTTGGAATGCTTCGTGAAAAGCTATAAAAAAAACTAGTTTATTTATGATCATAATGGTTCAATACTACTTGATCGCTGAATAATTATTTAGCAATCTATGTAATGTTCTATATTTAGTACTATGTAATAGGAGATAGTTGATGTTGGTCGATGACAGTTTGGTATTAGAGTGCAGATGGTTAATTGTGCGGTGTGATTTTTATTGTTCGCATGGATATACACAGATAATTAGGATGTGAAGTTCAGCTTACTGGTGTGAATGCTGTTCGTTGTTTCACGTTGTAATGTAATTACTGATTATCTAATTGAAGTTATTTCTTAGTGTGTATTTTTTGCTCGTTGGTGCATAACGTTTAAGTTTTTATGGTTGGAAAATTTTCTGTTTAGAGTCTATCTATTAATAAAATATATACATTCTGTTTAGATTTTAATTATGTAGATTTGGAGGTCCTAGATGGAGAGCCTAATAGCGCCTAAAATTCCTTTTAGTTATTTTGTATTATTCAAATAAATTATGTAAAGAGAATTTATTTCCCAAATTGTTGCTCTAATTTTAAAGTATTGTTTGTTTAGTTTTGTGCAATTACATCTATTTACTCATATAGCTATATTATTAACACCTATAAGTCTTAAAGCTTTTACCTACTGATTTTTATGAATAATAATGTCATATGTTGAATGAGTACACGAAAAACTGCCAGTCACTTACTGGCAATTTAATGACTTTAGTTGATAATAACATTTGAATATTTAAAAAAAAGGCAGCCCTTCGTTGAGGAGTTAATGGGACATTCATTTTTACATTAATAACTACATAGATATTGAATTAGTCAATATTCACAGGGAAATAATATTTCAACAATGCTACTTTATTGAACGCACAGTTAACATAAATTCTGTACTCATAAGGAAGTTATAATTACCATTTTTAACACATTCACTAAATCACGTATATTTTAAAAAGATTGGTAAGTTACGTATATAGTCTTTTGTTTTTAATTTCCTATTAAATATAGCCTTTGGTTCAGATACAAACGTTAAATCCCGTGTACTGATTTGTGATTACTAGCTAATTAGATACTCTCACAATAATATAATTTCAAATTATACAATAAATTAAGTGAATGTTTATTCAACTTACGTATGTTCAATATTTATTACATTTACATTTTATTTAATGTCATTATCACCTTCATTTCTACAGTTTTCATTTATTTGTAAAAAGTATTATTAATTAATATGCAATACAATTCGATCGAGTGGAATTTTCAGATAATTAGGTAGGTAGTACTAGTTTAATAATCATATATGTTGGGTTGCAAATTCTAAATATTTCACAAACATCGATCGAAGTTGTTTTATGAGTATAAGCGAATATTAAGCTTGAATACTTGTTCGATTCTCAAATTATAAACACAAAAAGAACTAATTAAACACTAAACCCGTTATGAACTAATAATGTAGAGATGTGTTGTGTAAACAAAGAAATTTTAATCTGTCCCTAAAATATTATTTCTTTGTTTCTTTTCTTAATATTTTCTAAGAGAGGTTTTAGTTTAAAATTTATGTATCGAATTTGATTTAGTTCTGTTATATTTGTTTAATAAAATATTTTTAAAAATCTAATAAACTTGTCTACAATTTACTATTATTTTTGTCCCTTTTAACTCCTGAAGGAATGACAAACGGTTTTTTTTATAAACTCAAATGTTATTATTGACTAAAGTCATTAAATTGCCAGTAATTAGTGACTGGCAGTTTTCCACCTGGCAGTTTTCCGCTTCGGCAGTTTTCCGCCTGGCAGTTTTCCGAATGGCAGTTTTCCGAATGGCAGTTTTCCGGACACCGTAGAATGCATAAAAAAACCTGTCCAATAATGCTATGAATTTTGAGCCATTTATTTTGAAAATTCTAGCTTTACTTTGAACCCTCTAATTTATTTCAAAATCAGCATATTTTATTTTTGTTTGTTTCTACACATTGCCCTTTATACATTAGACAACGGTTCGAAAATAAATATAAAAGAATAAATCAATTAAACTTTAAATCGATAATAGTTAAAAAGTTTAAATAGAAGAAGATAATTATATTAGTGTTCCATGTGATCAAGTTATATATGATAGTATTTTAGTAACTTATCACTAATACTATAAAAACTAAATGTTCCCTATTGGCTTACTTGAACTATTCCCATAGTGACACAATGCATTTTAACCGATAGATATTTTTTTCTGTTCGACATTCGATCCACAACTCAGTGTTATTGTATTGCTTTGTTATATTATTTTTTATGTTGTGAATTTATGATTTACAATAATAGTTTGTCATGGCAATCCTACTGAGACCTCAAGAGTAAGGAGAACCATGTAGTAACTCTAAATTCTTGTTTTATTTGTCAAGATTAGAAGTTACGTTGCACGCAGTGCCTGGGAATAGAAGAGAAAAACCAAGTACTAAAACTACCCTGAAAAGTTGTAGGTCTATAAAAATGCATCTATAACAATCTATTTAAAATACACCTAAATCTATCACTAAACTTACCGGCTATAATCAATCACGACCTTAAGAAGGTAGTAATAGATGTAAAAAAGAAATAAAACATTCCTTTACATAATATCCCATTTCATATTGTATCTGATAATCCTGTACACATTTCGTCTTTTATGCGTTTTACCTGTAGTCATTTTATCTGTTCACCATAGATCAGTTGTATTCTAGTATTAGGTTGTTGCAATTTGAATAAATAAATCTATAGCTGGTAAATTCATCCTAACACATGTAAGCTGTTCAGTGTTTTCTGATATTCTGTTTTATGGGATATTCAGTTCGAGCTGTTAAAATTTTGTTAGATTGTATTAATTTCGGGCTTTTGTAGGAATTTAATAAGGTATAAATGGAATATTTTTAGGTAAAGAAAACGAATATGTCTGGAATAAAATGTGCAACGAAGATAAAAATTGTTTGGGGATTAAATGACCGGGATCCACCGGCAGTGATAAATTAACCTGAAACGAGTTTAAGGCTAATTTCACTCTTCAATAGCAATTCTGACGCACATATCCAGGTCACTAATTCAAATCTACCTGTATGATGGGGGATATAGAGGGATTGTACTGTTTTTGTGCGTATTTGCACATTTTCTTTGAACCAAGATCGTAGAAGATGATCACGGCACCAGTCTTGACTGACATTCGCTGTTTGTGATGTTGAAAGGTCCACTAAGTGTCTTCACTGAAGTGGTTCTTAGCAGATGCTAACATTGGCTTCAGAATGTTTTCAACATAATATTTAGCGTTAATTTTGACGCTCTGTTCAAAAAAAATTAGAAAAGACTTCCATGTTTTGGAAACGGAAGCCCAGACCATTACTGAAGCTGGTTTCATGGTTCTGTATACAGTTTTTTGATCGTATAGAATGTTCTTAGCATTTCTACCAATTATTTTGTCATTCCGCCGGTTATGAGCCATCTCAACTGTAAATTTTTTTCATTAGACCAAACAATCTAACCAGCTGTGCCAGACTTCAATTCTCTCAAAAGAACTCCAATCTTTTTTGCTTTACAGCTGCTGACAGGGATTGTCTCTTTTGTAGAGTAAAGGATTCTCACTTGACAACTCGTCTCATGGTTCTGGGACTCAATATCAGCTTTTTTGGCCAGCAAACGCATGGATCTTCTTTGGTTGCTCCTAATTTACTCTCTAATGCATTTTATCATTAGTTTAGACCGTAGTGAGCGGGGTCTACCACTTCTTGGACGATCTGACAAGTCTCCTCTTCCCTTATATCACTTCACTGACTTCCAAATTGTCGACCTTGCAATTGAAAGAGTCTTTACACTAACGGAATCAGGCTTCCCGGCACGGTGTAGTGCAAGTACGGCTTCTCTTTTGTCCAACACCTTCAAACGGATTAAAGTTTATCACAAAAACGCATTGCCATTTGATGATGTACTGTTTCGACTATTATTTAAACCCAATCATCTACATAGGAACTTTTTCTAAAAATATTTTAATGTTCGAAAATTGGCTTCCAAACTTAACAATCATAACAATTTTTGGAATTATAGGTATTCTATATTTTTAACTATTTTCCTTCCAAAACCTGACAGAAACACATTATAAAGCATATGGTGTCACGTTTTCTTACTTCTATCTATATTATATTATAAAAATATATTACAACGTACAATGGTGTTGCGTAAAACATTGCAAAATGTATAAAGGTATAAGTTTCTCTGCTTGGCAGTATTTTACCTAAATTAATCAACAATAGCCTTAATATGTAACTATTCTTTTGTGTTAAATTACTGTCAAAACTGAGAAAAGTAGGTTTTTCAATGTTAAATTCAACGCAATTATTGCTGTTGTTCTATGTATTCGCGTCGGTAAGTTCAGATGGCGTTCCATTAATTTCTAAAACAGAAATTTGCGAGAGTGTTACATCTGTATATGTGTATATAGTGTAATTCTTCCTGATAGTACAGACAGATAATCATTAAAAACATATAATCATGCGAGGAATGGTATAACTAATGATATTTAATAAAGCACTATTTTCTTTAAAAACATAGAGAATTCAGTCGCTATATTTTATAAAGATATAAGAATGATAAATTTCTTACTCGCATTTTGAATTCATTCTCGCAATTTGAATTTCTTACTCGCATTTTAGAAATTCCCACTCGCATTTTGAATTCATACTCGCAATTTGAATTTCTTACTCGCATTTTAGAAATTCCCACTCGCATTTTGAATTCATACTCGCAATTTGAATTTCTTACTCGCATTTAAGAAATTCCCACTCGCATTTTGAATTTCCCACTCGCATTTCAAATTACTCACTCACAATATCTCTTTTTGACTGTCACTCGCAGTTTTATACTCGCACTCGCAGTTTTACAATCGCACTCGCATTTTTTGACTCAATACTCGCTACCTGCAGTTCGGTGCACCTCGTCTGGACAGAGTATTGGAAGACAAAGTATCTAAGGACAAAGTATAGAAGGATATAGTAAAGAAAGACAAAATATAGAAAATGAAAGTATAGAAAGACAAAAATAGAAGGACATATAGCATAAAAAGAAAAATGTATGAAAAAAGTTGACCGTGCCTCCCTATAGCCTGGTTCAATAAAAACAAAATGAGTCCACCCACAATTGAGCCCGAAATAATTGGGCCCCAAGAACATAATTTTTGCATATGAAAAAATGTTACAACATTTTTCACTTTTTTGTGCAATCTTGATTTTCAATATTTGTACGTTTAAACTTTTCTTAAACTTAATATTAACAATAGAAAGATTGTTAATACGCTGAACTTGTATCTTTACTTAATCTTTCAATTTCTATAATTTGATAATCATTTAATCAGACACAATCTTTTTAATCTTGTACACTGTTCATTAGAAGGAAATGCTATTTAAATTTATGGTCATGTTATTCTCGCTAGGAGCTCGAATATAATTATAAACGAATAGCTTTGATGTAAGCCGCTAATATAACTTGTAACTTCAGAACATAACTTTATAACTTGTAACCCAGTGCTATAACTTGTAATTCAGAATATAACTTTATAATTTGTACTAAGTTATATAACTTCATGAACTTTGTAAATCAGTTATACAACTTAGAATATTGAGTTCTTTTTCTATAAATAGAATTGAAATTAATACTTAATTAATCTAAAAGGAATTAAGTAAGTACTTCAATTATTCTAATTGAAATACTTAATTAATAGTTAGGAACTTGTAACATTTCTGATCATGTATAGGTTAAACAGGACTCTGAAATAGTATGCTTAAATTTGGATGTTTATTAGCAAATCAGGTTTCACTAAAATGAACTATTAGTGAATCTGATCGATCTATATGTTAATCGTATAGAGAGCCATTACCACTAGCGTGTTAAATTTGAATAATGCATTGTGTGTTATTTCTATCTGCAGTGAGTAGAAAAACATCTTTGAAAAGTACTATCAGTACCTTAACGGAAATTTATTCACTCACTGGAAGGTTGGACTCTCCAGTTCACCCTTTAAATACCATTGGCACCTAACTAAAGTGTTCATAGTTCGCGATGGTCTCTTGAAGACTGGTTGGTCGGACCAAGTCCGGTCGGACTTGTCCATCCACGGGTTTCGTGAGTTGGCAACTCAAACCCTTGTTTATTTAATACCCCTAAGTTTACTCAACCGCTAGTTTATTTAAAACTTGTGTTGTGTTATTTAAAGACTTGTGCGTAAGTCTTAGAACTCTGTACTATTCGAACTTTAATATAAGTACACCCATTTAAAACTTCCTTGTGTTTAATTTACTTCCTAAAAACTTTTTCCGTTTAGTCATTTGTCAGTTTAATAGAATTCAATCAATTACCTCCAAGTCTCTTCAAGTTAAGATAATACAAATAATTGTAACGAACCCGGAGACTTATTTTGCCCTATGGGATAAGTTTATTAACAAGTCTCACCTACCTAGAAAATAGGTGATAATTTACTATCAGTCCCATAGGAAAAGGGCAATTTAATATTGGCATCTTCAAACGGTCTTGAGGAAAAGAGGGAGGAAAAACGAGGTTAGAATCTATTAACGAAAAAAAAACTGACTTAATATAAATGGTTTAAAGATTTTTAGAGAAGTAAAAGGAAAGTTGGAAAGACAGTGTATCCAGTGATAAAAAGGGTAAAAATCAGAACTATGAAACCCTAGTGTTATACAGTGTTAATCACTAGGACAGCATTGAATGAAATGCGAGTGAACTAGCCAATCACACTCCTTCCGATAAAAGGACATTACGGAAGCAACTCTACAATGCCGATGGGAGAACACACTCTTCCAACACATATGGGAGAACACACCCTTCCAACTCACACACGGAAGTCCTGCAGCAACTCCATTAAAAAGGAAGGAAGAGAGGGAAGGAAAAGCAACAGAAATTATTCACATGACATGTGAAAGGATACTTTTCAAGTTAACAGCAGTTAACTATAAAAAATGTTCTAGAATACCATTAATATTCTAAAGACCGGTGAGAAAATTCGAGCTGAGTATAAAACGAGCGGCGCGCATAAATAAACACAATCATCCAAGCTGCAACTCAAACTTCGAGCTGGGCATGGATACGCCAATTTGATACACTAACTAAGTGTATACAGAAGGAAGGTGGCTAGGCACTAGCGTCAAAGTACTAACAGCGACAAAGTACTAACAGCGACAAAAATACATCGCGACAGAAACTCACTTTTATCTGGCGGTAATTACCCAAGGGATTACGAAGGAAAGGCAGTAAGAAGAGGACAAGAAACAGCGCAAGTAGAAAAAAGGAGAGCTACGAGGCAATTCTTCATGAAATCTACAATCTAAACGGGAGAACAGAAGAAATCGAATGACTCCAGAAAAAAGGAGAGCTACGAGGCAACTCGATATGAGATCTATAATCTACACTACCATCTGGTAAACAGGCAGCTAAACAACGAGAGGCAAATTAGGTGATGCTATTTAACTATTTAACCTAAAGTTAATATATTGTAATGAATTTTGTGTCTGGAATATAATAATGTCTACTTATATTTTTGTATTGTGTATTTTAATATTGTCTTTATTAATCTTTACTAATTATTAATCTTTACAGTGTATATTGAAAGGTTTGTTAGATAAGGTAGTATGTAATAAAGAATGGCTTTACCAAAATACGACACAAATAGTTACAACCTGCCGCAAATGTTCCTAGTAATATAAAGTGTAGTTATGACACTACATTCCTGGGGGAATGATAGATTTATATCATAGTCTCAAATAGTGGAGTAAAAAGTAGTGTCAAAGACCAGTAGTCTCAAATAGTGGAGTAAAAAGTAGTGTCAAAGACCAGTAGCCTCAAATAGTGGAGTAAAAAGTAGTGTCAAAGACCAGTAGCCTCAATAGCGCAGTTAGAAAAATGTAAGATGATATGACAATTTTAGTCAATGTGTATCATTTAAAGGTAATAAACTTTTAACAGATATAATTGAATCTGGGAATATATTAATTGCACAGAATATTTTAGATGTGTCGGGATAGTGAAAACTATTTACATTTTGACAGGCTAATAATACCATGTATTTCAGTACTTTTATAATTATCTGACTGAGAACGACATTTAAATCTAATTTATTTTGCATAATTATTCTAAAAGTAAAATCATAGAAAACTAATGAAACGTATGTTTCAGAAAGTGAAAGTTGTATAAGTGCGTGAAGATTGCAAATGCTCGTGGAAAGCACGTTATATAACAAAATAACTGTTGTTGGCCTATAAAAGGCGAAGTATAATTATAATAAATAATTATAAAAGAATTCCGAAAATCGTATATAAGAATTTCGAAGAAACTTAGAGAGAAAGTTCAAATGATGAGAACGAACTTAAAATACTATTTTGAAAGTATGAATTTTTAAAGTATTAAGTAAAAAACATTAAAACAATGTTTAAATGAGCTAATACGAATAGTTGCAAATATATTAGTTGTAACCTGTATACTCATAAATAGAGATACAGATGGAATATGTAACTGTATATTCACCAATAAGGAGAATAAAATATTCAAAGTTGATGATATATTAAATGGGTCTTATAACCTGTGAATTTGTCATGTAAATAACCAAAGGTGAATTTGGTAAAGAAACGATATACCTATTTTATATTAACGAGGTAATTTTCCATATTTTTAGTACTGGAATGGAAGTAATTAACCCATTTTCGTATTTCATTAATTTTGCATATTTTAATGAAATGATATTTATTGTTTGTGGCTTAAAAAGCAATAACGTCGATAAAAATCTTTGGAAATTATATATTACGCCGTTCTATTTAGTAGGTAAATATCAAGAGAAAGTGATATCGAGAGAAGATGATATCATAAAAATGGTTATATCATATAGAAATATACCGAAAGTTGTTGAGAATTTCATATGGACGAATTAATTATATATACTCTACTACTATCATCTTTACGAGTATGCCTTCATTCTTTTTTTTTTTCTTGCACCATAAATTTACGTCCAGTGATATCTCCACATTCCCCGTTGTTTTTAAACCTTTATATTTCTGTTAAAGAGTTGAGCTCGTGAATAAGAGAGATGATACAGACAGTTCCAATTTAGCCATCATCGTGTTCACATCAAAACTTGCTGCCTAAGTGATGTGCTTCACCACACCTAGATTGATGTGCTTTAGCGTGACCTAACCCTATGTCTCGCTGCTAAACCTCTCCCAAGGAGACAGCAAAGGGAGGTTGTACCGAACACCGTGATGTAGTACGAGAACACTGTTTCCGTGCATGATGCTCCTGCAGACCAGAACAAGAGAGCTAGTATACCTACCACGATGCTATGAAGCGGTGTCCCAACTCATCAGTATTATAGGTATTTAAATATTTATGGTGCAAACCCTATCATAAACTCTCTCAGTGAACCTATAAATTTAACCTGAATATTTTCATTTTTCCTCTTTAAATTCGTCCTTATTTCCTTTTATAAAACTTTCCATTCTCCAATTTTATTAACTTTTTACAACTCTTAAGTCCTTTGTGTTTAAAGTTTACTAAATCTTTTAACGAAGATTTAGAGTACTATTTTAATTCTTGAAGTTGGTATATTTAAATTGAAATTAAATTGAAATTTATGCTTTGATAATAATCAGACAATTAAAATTATATTAAATTGGAATTATATTAAATTGGAATTATATTAAATTGGAATTATATTAAATTGGAATTATATTAAATTTAAATTATATTAAATTTAAATTATACTAAATTTGAATTATATTAGATTTGAATTATATTAGATTTGAATTAAATTAAAATTAAAATTAGATTAGGATTGGATTCATAATTATTTGAATTATCTTTATAAATTTTCCATTTAAAGAATCTTTTAAATTCTATTCATTTGGATTTGATTCTATATTTTTTCTTATTCGTATTTTTCAATATTGTTTCTCTATATTATCAGGTTCTTGAAATAGGAACGGGTCTGGACACGGACGGAAGAAGATCTGTCGAGCCATACATCTTATTCTAAAAATTCCTTGTCAAAATGAACCTTGTAGTGTATCAATTTATAAATACACTTTGAATATTTAATTTCTTTTCCATCCCCCGTTTCCTCATAGACTTTTTTCAAGATGGCGCCCAAACAGGGACCCGATACTGATGTTCTAGGTCTGCTGCTGATTCGCTGATCGGTGCTGGTTCTCCTCCCATAATTTGCTGTTTCCTTTCTTCTATATGTATATTGAATAATTATATCTCCTATTTTGATATTTTCTGATATTCCTTGACTTTTGATTCTATGTGTATAAATTTCTATATTCAGAATGGATGACGATTCAATTGATTCCTTGGGTGTAGTGTCACCTACTAAAATAAATAGTGTGGAGTCCCATATAACGTTAACAGAGTTCAAAAATCTCAAAGAACGTAGATCTTACCTTAGATCATCTTGCACACGCAATATTAATAAAGTAGAATCTAACTTATCTAAATTTTCTATTGCTGAATGTGATGAGCAAATTGATACATTTGAATCTCTGAAAGATTCGTTAAATGAACTTAATGAAAAAATTCACAATGGTTTATATTACCATGAGACTAATTCTGTATTACGTGGAAATGAGATTGAACTCTGTGAAAAATATAAATGTGACATTTATAAATCTATTAGAAAACTCTCTTCTCAAAAGAACTACCTTTCTACTAACAGTGTAAAATCTAAGAATGCTCGTGAGTTAATTAATTCAAAGCCATATGGTCCATTTGAAGAGCTTCCTTCTTTACCGGTTAACCCACCTTCTTTTACAATTAACCCACCTTCTGTCCCACTTAATCCACCTTCTGTCCCACTTAATCCACCTTCTGTCCCACTTAATCCACCTTCTGTCCCACTTAATCCACCTTCTGTCCCACTTAATCCACCTTCTGTCCTACTTAATCCACCTTCTGTCCCACTTAATCCACCTTCTGTCCCACTTAATCCACCTATTGTCCCACTTAATCCACCTTTTGTCCCACTTAATCCACCTTTTGTCCCACTTAATCCACCTTTTGTCCCACTTAATCCACCTTTTGTCCCACTTAATCCACCTTTTGTCCCACTTAATCCACCTTCTGTCCCACTTAATCCACCTACTTTCCCATCTAATAATTTAGATTCAATGAATTATCATTTAAATTATCATAACTCAAATTTACCCTTGAATTCTACCAATAACCATAATTCAGTCAATCCCTTAAATTCCAGTACTCAAATGAAATTACCGCAGGTACCTTTACCTGAATACGGTAGATTGCAGGGCGAGAGCTTAGAACATTTTATAGTCAATTTTGAGAGTATCATTGATAATTACCAATTAACCGAGTTTGAAAAATTTGTACTGCTTTCAAAACAGCTTAAAAACGAACCTTTGACACTAGTAAAATCATTACAAGGATCTCAACAATCCTATTCTGAAGCAAAAGCATTGCTTATAAAAGCTTTCTCCTCTCCTCTTACTCAAAAATTCGATATTATTGAAAGATTGTCTAAAATTAAATTGTTAGAGGGCGGTGACCCATATTCATTTGTCAGTGAAATGAGAATCATTACTCATTCATTTGGAGCATTGCAAATTGACAATCAAACTATTCTACAATTCTTTTTCTGGCGTGCAATGCACGATGATATTAAAAAATAATTCATTCATATTACTAACTCTAATAATCCATCATTGTCACAGATTGAGGAGAATATTTTTGACGCTATTGATAGGTACAAAGTACTAAAAGATAGAGGACCAAAGGAATATCTTCATGGATATGCAGCCAATGTACAGTATGAGCCTCGGAAGTCTACGGTAAGCACTCCTCGTAGCTCGAATAAGAAATTTCGTAATTGTGACCTCTGCCATGATAATACTGCAAACTCTCATCCTATTCACAAATGTGAAAAATTTCCTTCTCCTAAAGATAAAGTAGATAAATTGAATAATCTAAAATACTGTGTCAAGTGTGCGACTAACACTCATAAAAGTACAGAATGTAAATATAGATTCTTTAAGAACTGCATTAACTGTAATGGTTCACATTTCTCATTTCTTTGTCTTGCCAGAAACTCTAGCAGTACAAGAAACTCTTTAGAAAATAGGTCTATTGTTGTTAATTTGGAAGTTTTAACTTCACGTATTTCAACCTCCCGCTTATTGCCTACTTTTACTGCTAGTCTTGATAATCATGAAACGATTAGAGTATTAAAAGATAGCGGTGCACAGACCTCATTCATTCATAAGAATGTTGCCATGAAGCATAAATTTAAAGTATTGGAGAAAGTACATATCGTATTAAATGGCTTCAATAGTGCTATTAATTACGATACATATATTGTAGAAGTTGTATTATATTTGAATGGAGTGAAACACATTATTGAGGCAATTTGCGTTAATGAGATTTCTACTAGTCTATCTGTACCTGGGTTGCAAATGTTAGCTAAATCCTTCCAAAATAAAGGCTACAAATTAGCTGATGAACAATTGGTTCTAAGTGATAATATTTGTAATATTGAGATGATATTAGGTGCAGATGCATTCCATTGTCTACCTGAACAGAACGTTACTTAGGGTAATGATGGTATATACTCTAATACCTCAATAGGCGTGTTGCTGTTTGGTAAATTATCTAGCATTGAGAGTAATTTACATTTGCTACCTAGCCATTGTACTAAAGAAGTAAATTATTTGAAACCATGTATAGGTAGTTCTATTAGTGATATTGATACTGAGTGTATACATGTAAATGCAGTAGGAGTTGATTTTTATATCACTGATGAAAACGGCAATTTAATAATGTCTGAGATTAAAAAGGCTACAGAAAATATTATTGTATCATCTTCCGATGAAACGCTTAATGACAAATGTATGACCTTGTTAAATTGTGACCAATCTGACCCTTCTAAATATAATTACGAAATGAATGATACATTAGTGGCTGAAACATTAGATAATGTTAGTAGAGCTCCAGACGGACGTCTTATAATGCCATTAATGTGGGATAAAACTGTTTCAGAGAAACTCCCTACAAATTTTCACTTAGCTAAAAAGATTCTAGAGGGAAATCTAAAGAAATTAAGTAAAGATAAGGACAGATTAAAGATGGTGGATGATGTGTTCTCTGAACAATTAGAAATGGGAATAATAAGTAAAATTGATGATTTGCCTAAATTTCTAGATGATCACCCTAACTGTAGTTTTCTTGGCCATATGCCTGTATTTAAATTAGGTAGAGATACTACCAAATGTAGAGTAGTTTATTTATCTAATATATGTGATAAATCTCAACCATTGTCGGTCAGTCATAATACTGCTATTTATCCTGGTCCCCCTCTAAATAGAAAACTGTCCACTGCATTAATTTCTATGAGATTTGATAGAAAACTGTTAACCTATGACATTGTTAAAGCTTTCTTAGCCATTGAACTTTATCCTGAAGATTCAGAGAGATTGTGTTTTCTATGGGGAAATGATGTGTTAAATGGTGATAACTCTATGGTTGGTTACGTTATGAATAGACTGATGTTTGGACTTAGATGTTCACCTGCTATACTGATGCTAGCTCTTTATTATATTCTGATATTAGATACATCGAATGATTCGATTGAATTGAAGCAATTAAAGAAATCTATGTATAACATGCTATATATGGACAATGGAGCCATAGGTGCCAGTAGTACAGAAGAGTTACAATGGGCATTTGAAGAATTGGGTAATATTTTTAAGCCCTATAAGATTGAACTCCAACAATTTGCATCAAATGACTCTGCTTTGAGAGATTTAATCCAGTCTGATAGTGTTGAAAAGACTATTTCGAATAAGTTACTGGGCATGCTATGGAATGTAGAAGAGGATTCATTATCTAATGAAAGGTTAGAATTAAACGCTAATGCTACTACTAAGCGTCAGGTTTTGAGTTCAATAGCCTCTAATTTTGATTTGTTCTATATAAACGGTCCATTATTAAATAGAGCAAAGATATTTATGAATCATTTGCAAACTAATCATAAATTGAAGTGGGATGATAAATTATCCCCAGTTGATCTCAAAGCGTGGCACAACATTTGTATTCAATTAAATTCCTCTCTTCCAGTTGCTATTCTACGTTTCATTGGAAACATAAACTCTGAATATGAGTTGCATATTTTCACTGATAGTTCTAAGGTGATGATTGGAGTTGTTGCATACTTGTTTGACCCAAATGATGGAAAATATAGTTTCATCACTGGGAGGAATAAACTGGTAGGCTCTAAATGGAATACAAAATCCATTCCTAGTCTTGAGTTACACGGCCTTTTGTTTGGTGTTGAGACGGCATGTGAATTGTACCATGAACTTTGTTCAGAAACATCTGTTGTACCCATTAATATAAAGCTAATTAAATTGTTTTCAGATAGCTTAGTATGTTTAAATTGGGTACAAAATTTCTCTAGCAAGACTGAAAAGATGAACAAAGTAAGTGTATTTATCTTGAACAGATTAGAGAAAATAACTAAACTTTGTGAAATTAAACCCATTGAATTTGGTTATATCTCTGGAACACGAAATCCAGTAGATGTTATTACTCGACCCATGTCCAGTAAACAGTTTGTTAAATCTAATTACCTAACTGGAATCAGTAGAGAAGAGTTGAGAAATTTATCTAATGGAGATTTTCCTATGTTTGTTGTTCCTAATATTCTTACCTCAGCTGATATTGAGAAGGATGTCACCACTGACTATTTGACACCTAATCGGGAGACATCATGCAGCCTTGTGACTAGTGGATGTTTCACGCCAATGATAGACTCTGATAAGTACTCAAGTTTCACTAGGGTAGTTAATGTTTACAGTAATGTTTTGAAGTTTATTAACTTATTGAAAGCTAAGCTGAAGTGCAAATATCCTGAAAAAGATTATAGTATTCTCTCTCATGATTCCATAAAAGATTATTCCTATCGTTTTGCTATCATGGAGGATCAGAAATTAAACTTTCCTGAAATTGTTGATTATTTTGATCGTAAAAATAAGACTTTGAAGTCTATTCCTCTCTTGATTAGCCAGCTTAATATTTTTAGAGATGAATTTGGAATACTTAGAGTCAGAACTAAAATGCAGAGATGGTATGAAAATTCTAGGGATAACTATCCCATTTTGCTGTCTAAGACTAGTAGTATAGCTAAATTGATTATTCTTGAGATGCATACTAAATTAGCTCACTGTGGTGTTTATGCCACATTGAGAGAACTGCGAAAACAATATTGGATTGTTAACTGTTTTTCTGTTGTTAAGAAGCATCTTAGATCTTGTACTCTGTGTCGAAGGTTTAATAACCGAACTTATAAGATTAATCAATCTCCTTATCGTGAATTCAGATTGAGTGTTAATAATGTACCTTTCAGAAATGTGTTTATTGACCACCTGGGTCCCTTCAATGTCATTATTAACAATGCATCCTGTAAGATTTATTTGTTGATTTTCTCATGTCTGTGGAGTCGTGCAATTAATTATTTGCAAATATGTTTGAATCTTTCTACTTATGAGTTTTTACGAGCATTCCAATGTCATGTATTTAAATACGGCGTACCTCAATTTTGCTCTAGTGACTTGGGTTCATCTATTGTTCAGGGTGCAAGTGTATTATCTGACTTTCTTTCAAGACCTGATGTTTCTGATTATTTGTGCAATCATGGTATCAGTCCTGTGAAATTTTCTCAGTATCCGAAGGGATGTAATGATTTGGGGGGATTAGTGGAATCATGTGTTAAGATGACTAAGCGATTAGTGTATGGAGCTATTAGAAAAAATGTCCTTAATTTTCATGATTTTTCATTCATCGTCGAACGTACTAACAGTTTGGTAAATAAGCGACCAATCGCATTTCGCTCTGCTTTGCGAACTAACGATAGCGATGAATTCATTCCTACACCTATTACGCCCGAGACATTGATATTTGGTAGAGAAATACCATCCATTCCAGTTATTCCTATGTTAACGGAGCATGATGACTTGAAAGATCTTCCATATAGCTTAGATAATATAAATTCTCTCATTAAAGATAGCGATTTAAAACTCTCTAAATGTAATAAATTTCTGGTAGAGTTGTACAATGATGAATTTATTTCTATGCTATCTTATCAAGCATCTGACAAACCTGGTCGTTATCAACCCGTTAATAATCAAATTATTGAAAAGGGTGACCTAGTACTATTAAAAGAATCTCTATGTAAGCCAGGAAACTATCCAATGGGAATTGTTAGGGATACAGTCATAAATTCCTTGGGTGAAGTTACGGAAGCTAAAATAATGAAAGGTCGCGAAATTGTTAGACGACATGTTACCAGTTTGATTCCTTATTTGAAGTGCTGTGAATATCAAACTAATACTAATGATTTATCTTCAGATTCCCATGGGGACAGTCCTGGTGATATTCTTATTCCTGGAAAAAGAAGAGCACCACGTGCAGCTGCTGCCAGATGTGCTGAGAGAAATAAAAGACTGATGGAGGAAAATACTATTTAGATTTTCCATTCGTCGGTTATGTACATATTGTATATATTTGTTCTAATAACTTATTGTTCTTTAAAATTTAATCTTGTTTACTAACCTTAATTATTGTTCTATGTTCTTACTAACCTTCATCAAATTATTGATATATTTTCTAAATTTTGTATATATGTTTGTTCGATTTTTTAATATTCTTATTACCAAATCGAACAGTTTTTGGGGGAGTGTTGAGAATTTCATATGGATGAATTAATTATATATACTCTACTACTATCATCTTTACGAGTATGCCTTCATTCTTTTTTTTTCCTTGCACCATAAATTTACGTCCAGTGATATCTCCACATTCCCCGTTGTTTTTAAACCTTTATATTTCTGTTAAAGAGTTGAGCTCGTGAATAAGAGAGATGATACAGACAGTTCCAATTTAGCCATCATCGTGTTCACATCAAAACTTGCTGCCTAAGTGATGTGCTTCACCACACCTAGATTGATGTGCTTTAGCGTGACCTAACCCTATGTCTCGCTGCTAAACCTCTCCCAAGGAGACAGCAAAGGGAGGTTGTACCGAACACCGTGATGTAGTACGAGAACACTGTTTCCGTGCATGATGCTCCTGCAGACCAGAACAAGAGAGCTAGTATACCTACCACGATGCTATGAAGAGGTGTCCCAACTCATCAGTATTATAGGTATTTAAATATTTATGGTGCAAACCCTATCATAAACTCTCTCAGTGAACCTATAAATTTAACCTGAATATTTTCATTTTTCCTCTTTAAATTCGTCCTTATTTCCTTTTATAAAACTTTCCATTCTCCAATTTTATTAACTTTTTACAACTCTTAAGTCCTTTGTGTTTAAAGTTTACTAAATCTTTTAACGAAGATTTAGAGTACTATTTTAATTCTTGAAGTTGGTATATTTAAATTGAAATTAAATTGAAATTTATGCTTTGATAATAATCAGACAATTAAAATTATATTAAATTGAAATTATATTAAATTGAAATTATATTAAATTGGAATTATATTAAATTGAAATTATATTAAATTTAAATTATATTAAATTTAAATTATACTAAATTTAAATTATATTAAATTTGAATTATATTAGATTTGAATTATATTAGATTTGAATTAAATTAAAATTAAAATTAGATTAGGATTGGATTCATAATTATTTGAATTATCTTTATAAATTTTCCATTTAAAGAATCGTTTAAATTCTATTCATTTGGATTGGATTCTATATTTTTTCTTATTCGTATTTTTCAATATTGTTTCTCTATATTATCAGGTTCTTGAAATAGGAACGGGTCTGGACACGGACGGAAGAAGATCTGTCGAGCCATACATCTTATTCTAAAAATTCCTTGTCAAAATGAACCTTGTAGTGTATCAATTTATAAATACACTTTGAATATTTAATTTCTTTCCCATCCCCCGTTTCCTCATAGACTTTTTTCAAGAAAAGTACAGTCACGGATGTGAATATCTGACTATAGGGTCAAAACATCCTTTAAGTCAGTGAAAGTCAAATGAGTTGTCATATTATAAAATATAGACGAGGTTTCAGGTAAAACCGTAAATACCTAAGATACAACATTGAGTTGTTATATTATGAAATATAAAAAGGGTTTCAGGTAAAACCGCAAATACCTAAGATGTGCACGTATTGTACATATATGACGAAATCATACCTAATTTTCAGGGATGAAGTCAATAGATAATTATAATGTTAATTTATATTTATAAAAATAAACAAGGTTTCAGGTAAACCGGAAATACCTATGATATGCACGTAACGTACATATATAACGAATCATACCTAATTTTCAGGGATGAAGTCAATTGATATTTATGATGTATTCCTATTCAAATAGTAATAATTGCAGTGTTTGAAAAAGAACCTGTCAATCGTTTCAGTGATTAAAGATAATCGAGTCAGATTAAGATATAACGTAAATATTAAACTCAGAGGTATGACTCAGTATAAAAAGAGTGAAACATTTTGAAGGGTTGGCAAGGAACGATATAGATATATATATATATATATATCTTGAATATTTAAATGACTATTTTGATATTAATAGTGTATATTAAATATTTTTGAAGAGATTTAAAGTTACCTAGAGGTTAATACTACTTAACCATAGTTAATGTAATATCGGATAATATGTGGTAACTAGAGGGGAAAAGTAGGTTTGATACTAGATAATCAATATGTGATCTAGTTTCAAACTATATTCCTGTAATAATTAAAAGTAAGAAATAATAAATTTGATTAAAGGTTACTGTTTAACGTAATTAAATCTCCAGTAACTCAATAATGAACGAAACAACGATATAAGAAAGATTCAATGCAGTTTACGTATATTGAGTATAAATAATTATCCGTTAAATAAGAAGTTGTTGTAATTATTCCAGTGACGAATAATAACTTATAATAATTGCCAATGGTGATTAGTTCATACGAACGAAATAATCGTATAAAAAACGATGTGAATTCAGACAATTGTATTTGTCAGACGATAATTCTGAGAAAGAAAATACTATAAGAGCAAAGATTGGCTGAATTTTATAATTAAATTGTAAGACTTGATTTGAATAGTGAATTAAATGCAAGCAATCGAACATAAATGTATAAGAGATAAAACAATTATCTTAAGACTATTTTTCTATTAATAAAGTAAAAAATATAACTTAACGTAAAAATAACATAACGTAAATATATAACGCAACTTGATTTTATAATAGTTGACTAGTAAAAAGTCAAGACTAAACGTAATCTTGAAGGAAGCGATGTAAATTCTCAAGTGGGAAGTTATTGTCAACAGAGCTATTAAAATTAGTCACGCATTGAGGTGGTACAGTCAGTAACACTATAGTTGATGATAGCAAGGATATAATATGAATAAAATAATGAGTATTATATGGAAAATGAAAGATCTAGGAATTAATGTAATTATTCCAGTAAGTTACTCAGAAGTAATAATTAATTATTTAATTAATTATTTGATAAATAAATGAGTTTGAAAGAGAGCTCTTGATGATTTCTTTTAATGATAACTGTAATGTTTGATAAATAAATGAGTTACAGGTTCTTCGTCGAAATAAAATCATGGAATTAATGGCATGAAATAAGTGTAATATCATAATTTAATAATATGATAAATTTGAGGAACTGAAGTAATATAAGTTATTACTTGTGTGGGAATAAGAACCTGTAAGAACAATGTATGAATAAGGTTAATAATTACTTATAATTAAATGACATGCAGTAAATCAATCTACTGTTCTCTATGAACTATATTGTAATACAATCCAAGATGTAGCAGGAACTAATATTTGAAACACCATAACAAATGGAGGGTTTAACGAATGATTTGAATGATAACAAGGTATGAAGCAAATATTGTAATTAATATTATTTCACATTTAATTTGAATTCTTTTATTTATAATAGAAGTGTAATATTTTATGTTGAATTTTTGATATTCAAGATGATAAATAAAAATGTTTGTACTTGTTAATTAAAATAAAGATACTGAATTCTTGATATATAAATTTAGAAATGAATTCTAAATAAATAGTCGAATATTATTGAATGTATAATTAATAATGAAAACAGGCAATATAATATTCATGTATTTAAATCCTAATGTTTATGTACAATGATATATAAAATAATTGCTGAAAAAGATAGTTCGTTAAAACTTTTATATATGATAATATATAAATATATAACTAAGGAAATGTTTGATCCAATCTTAAGGGGAACATTCTATTTATTCCTCTCAGAATGAAGAATAAAATAGACCCTAAAGAATTTCCAAACATGAGTTAGGCGAACATTCTATTTATTCCTCTCAGAACGAAGAATAAAATAGACTCTAAAGAATTTCAGAATAATCTCAGAGGAACATTCTATTTATTCCTCTCAGAATGAAGAATAAAATTAGACCCCAAAAAGATTACAATAATGGATTGAAGTGTAATTAAGTGTGATTATACATGGAATTGTGAGATAAATATATTAGAAAGTTATAAATCAAGATGTATAATTAATTATATGTTGATATTTGAAAAAAGGGGATATTCCTAATACATAAAGAATATTCATTCTAAACTGTAAGTGTAAATATTACTAAGAGAAAACAGTAATTGCAGGTTCAAAGGTCAACCAGAGTACAGTAATTACCTTGAAAAGAAAATCTTCTTCTAAAGAAAAACTTCAAGGGGGAACCGTATATAATATTTCCAGATTTATAAAAGAATATTGTTGATTTTACATGAGCATAAAAGAGGATAAAAGTAAAATAGTATATAATAAAAGTGATCGAATAAAACGGATTTATTTCATAAAAATAAATGAAACAAATGTAACGAGAATTGTAAAATACGTTCATGTTACGTATATGAATTTATTAATTAAACTCAGTATAGCAGTTTAAATGTAATTAAAAAGTTTGAGTTTAAAAGGGACAGTTAAATAATTAATAAATAATGTATGGATTCAATAAAGAAAACGTTTGAAAAGTTTAATGATACTGAATTAAGAGTAAAGGACTCTTTAATGATAAATGGGAATTACGAAAATATTTTTGAGTATTGAGTTTAATGATAACAAGAATCTTGATGATATTTAAATTATAACTTGAAAAAAGTAAATTAATACATTAAACTTGAGTTAAAGCAAATGAAAAAATTAATGAGATTTAATTCTGTACGAGAATTTATGATTATAAAAGGAACATAACGAAATATAATGAATAGCTAAAAACGACATAGTTTGTGTTCAATTAATTTCTTTCAATGGTTAGATCAATAACATTAACTCTTAAGGGTAACTACAATATACACTGATGTTTAAAGAAATGTAAATTATATATATATAATGCATTGATGTTTAGTGAAACATAAAATATACATAAATAACTGTGTGTTTGTAAGTTAAGAGTAATTAAGAAAATTATGTTGACTAACACTTATAATTATTGATGAAATGTAATGTAATGGTAGATAAATAATCTATGTAAGATGTAAGTTTCTTGTATAAGCTAGTAAAGTTCACCTGTAATTGCAGAAACGAGAGAATTGCAGAAACACACATAAAAGAGGCTCTAAAAGCAATGAACCCCATCCATCTGACGATCTGACGTTATGGGCAAGGCATCGGTTGAAGGTGAATTACTTAATTTTACTTTGAATTTATCACTATAAGTGAAAATCTTGTAAAGTAACGTAACAATAAAAAGAAACATAACAGTTTTGATTGTGTCCAAGATTTTCATGAACCTAGTTTTAAGTGAAAAATATGTTATATATATAACTAACCTCTTTACAGTTTTATAATAATAGGAATATGTATTGTAAACTGAATGAGGTATGTTTTGAAATAAATGTTATGTGAGATATATATTATCAAACTATAATAATACTTGAAGGATTATAACAATACTATAATATTAAAGAATTTTGTAGAATCATTGTACAAAATTTTGGAAATAATTAAAACAATCATGTTTTAGCAATGGTAAAATTAGTAATACTATCCTTCAACTGTAAGTCTAAAAGTAATAGTTAGGTAAAAATATAATCCTAATTAATGATGAAATTTACTTTTATTCCCAAAACTTGAAAAACATATCTCGAGGAACTGGAGCAGAGCAATAACAAACCAGATGTTGGAACAATCCAACACCAGTAACTTGTTGATCCGAAAAGGATAAGCCGAGCTACGCCTGGTGACGAGAAGGCTGATCAGTGGAGCATACTTGGTGACGACTTCACAGTCATATTTGGTGACGACTACACAGTCATACTTGATGATGACTTCACAGTCATACTTGATGATGACTTCACAGTCATACTTGGTGACGACTTCGCAGTCATACTTGGTGACGTCACAAGCCAATGCCCGGTAACCTGAGGGAACCATTCATTCTGAAGGAGGAGAATGAACATGGGGGCTTCAACTCTCATGTACCTACTTTGAGAAGTCTTCTCTGATGGTACCGACACATTTAGATCATTTCACCTTGATCTTATTATTCTAAATTTTGGATTATTACTTTAGTTCAATTAACTTAGATTTCTATACTTTGAATTTACTTTAAAGAAAGTTTATATATTAATTGCTTATTGAAACATTCAGGTTATGAGCATTTAATCATTGATGTTTATTTTGAAAATTAATTCTTTAAAGGATTACTTAGATTTCATTTGATAGTTTACAGATTTCGAAGTTGAACATTTCAATTAAAGTAACTTTTAATTTCATTGAATATTTTAAACGAAATCTGAATATGTTTATTCAATACGAATAAAAATAGGTTATGTAAGGCTAACAATAGTATAGATGAATACTAACCAATAATATAGCTCGTATAATATTACATAACATATATAACCATATTTTAAGAAGAGAGAAGTTTAAAATAAGTAATAACGAATTTAGTTATTCTCATATATTTTGAAATGAATATTTTGGATTTAAAATTAACTATAATGAAGTTTCTATTTTGATGTAAGATTATATTCATTTGAGATATAAAAGTTAATTAAGTTCTATTGACTATAGATTATATTAATTGGAAATATGAAAAGTAATTAATCTCTATTGATTTTGAAATTAATTTCATTTGAAAATTACTTAACTTTATTTCCGACGTTTCAAATTACGATGCTTAAAGTAGAAGATATAATAATAGTAGATATATTATAATCGTATGCTTAGATTTTATTGATAATCTTATTTGTAAGCATTATAATTTTGGTTCTTGAATGAAAGTAGGATGTTTATAGTTGAACTATATCGCAGTAAAGTATTAAACGAACTTTAGATTTTGAAGAACAACTTTGGGAGTTGATTTCATTCAAGAAAATAATTTAGAAAAATTAAGAATAAATTTAAAATGGATTAGAATTGAATCACATAAATTAAGTGTAACAATAAAATTATGTTTTCAATGACTGGACATTCACCTGGATACTATTTCCATTTAAGTGTTTAAGAAATGAGAACATAAATATTTAATTTTTAGAAAGGTAATGGTTACTTTTATTTAAAAAAATTAATTTATCGGTTATAAATTGAAGTTTTATGATTGTTCAATTTGAATTTTAGAACTGAATGAAATGGGATTTAAGGTTCGATTTTGAATAACTCTAACAAGGTTAGATATTTGAATATCTTTATTAGTGAAATAAATCCCATAAAATGAAAATATATTTTTGATGTATGTTTCTGAATATGAGTAGAATAACTTATAAATTTTCACTCTATTATGATTTAATATCGTGACCAGAGGTAGAATTCAGGATTACATATATGATAGGAATTGTCTTGTCATCATACTTTTGTACACCCAATTTTTATGATTAAAAGACTGATCTATTTAGCAGATCAAATTTTAATCTGAAATTCATAATACATGGATCGAGAGATTAAATTTCTTTTGTTTTAATAGATATAATTTATGTTTCGGACTTAGAAATTTTAGGATGTTTTCCGAGTGTTGTTCGAAATTTCTTAGGATATTAACAATAGAAAGATTGTTAATACGCTGAACTTGTATCTTTACTTAATCTTTCAATTTGATAATCATTTAATCAGACATAATCTTTTTAATCTTGTACACTGTTCATTAGAAGGAAATGCTATTTAAATGTATGGTCATGTTATTCTCGCTAGGAGCTCGAATATAATTATAAACGAATAGCTTTGATGTAAGCCGCTAATATAACTTGTAACTTCAGAACATAACTTTATAACTTGTAACTTCAGAACATAACTTTATAACTTGTAACCCAGAGCTATAACTTGTAATTCAGAATATAACTTTATAATTTGTACTAAGTTATATAACTTCATGAACTTTGTAAATCAGTTATACAACTTAGAATATTGAGTTCTTTTTCTATAAATAGAATTGAAATTAATACTTAATTAATCTAAAAGGAATTAAGTAAGTACTTCAATTATTCTAATTGATATACTTAATTAATAGTTAGGAACTTGTAACATCTCTGATCATGTATAGGTTAAACAGGACTCTGAAATAGTATGCTTAAATTTGGATGTTTATTAGCAAATCAGGTTTCACTAAAATGAACTATTAGTGAATCTGATCGATCTATATGTTAATCGTATAGAAAGCCATTACCACTAGCGTGTTAAATTTGAATAATGCATTGTGTATTATTTCTATCTGCAGTGAGTAGAAAAACATCTTTGAAAAGTACTATCAGTACCTTAACAGAAGTTTTTTCACTCACTGGAAGGTTGGACTCTCCAGTTCACCCTTTAAATACCATTGGCACCTAACTAAAGTGTTCATAGTTCGCGATGGTCTCTTGAAGACTGGTTGGTCGGACCAAGTCCGGTCGGACTTGTCCATCCACGGGTTTCGTGAGTTGGCAACTCAAACCCTTGTTTATTTAATACCCCTAAGTTTACTCAACCGCTAGTTTATTTAAAACTTGTGTTGTGTTATTTAAAGACTTGTGCGTAAGTCTTAGAACTCTGTACTATTCGAACTTTAATATAAGTACACCCATTTAAAACTTCCTTGTGTTTAATTTACTTCCAAAAAACTTTTACCGTTTAGTCATTTGTCAGTTTAATAGAATTCAATCAATTACCTCGAAGTCTCTTCAAGTTAAGATAATACAAATAATTGTAACGAACCCGGAGACTTATTTTGCCATATGGGATAAGTTTATTAACAAGTCTCACCTACCTAGAAAATAGGTGATAATTTACTATCAGTCCCATAGGAAAAGGGCAATTTAATACTTAATCTTACTCTCTAATCTTGCTACAAATTAAAAATAGTAGGGGGACGATATTGATTTGTGTTGTACATCGCTCGATCTGTACCACCCTTCAATTAAGTTAATGGTACGAGGCAGATCTTCCATGACACGGTTGAAGAAACTCCAAACACATGGTTTGAAAAGAGGAATATTGTCTATTTCTTCTGAATGGCCTTCATATCGACGAAATAAGCCTTAATGAAGCATTATGTACAGTAGTGGACAAAATATAAGGGTAGGCAAAAACAAGTTATCTAAATCATTAATGTCATAAAAATTACAGAACACACATTATTGAAAATTTGCATGTATTTTCAAATACAGCTCATATGTATTCGTGTAAAATTTCAAAGCATTCGGACAAATATTCTAGGAATAGTTCCATATTTTACTTCAAACACTAAATTTTGCTCTGGTTAAAAGTTAAGGGTAGCCATCATAAACTTTGAAATATTCGCGGATATTGGCGATTAACTTAATAATTTGTGAATAATTCTTTGCTATATCACTTCAATACATCTTCTACCACAAAATTCCACTCATTTTTCACTCTGATACTAGTCTCTAATTGTCGTTGCAAGAGATTTCTATTGCCACATGAAGGTCCAAAAGGATTGTGCAACATATTGAGGCTCAACATAAGCAGTATGGAGTTGTTGATTCCAAACCGAATAATGGTAGACATCCCAAAGCATTGCTGAGAGAAGATCATGCAAGTCTTCAAAGTAGCTTGCAAGGTAGTTCCAACACTTCTGGTCAAATTTTTCGTAAAATAGATGTCATGTCTGGTGGTACGGTGTCCCAGTCTACTTTTTCGCTTCGACTTCAACAAGTTGGTTTACAATCATTTGTCCCTGCATCGAAGCTTTTAATCTCAAAAATAAAACGGAAAATGTTACTTGTGTTTTGTAATCAGTATGTCGTTTGGTCGATTGATCAGTGGTCGAAAGTACATTCTAGTGATGAATGGAAGAAAAATAGAAATATTTGGTTCTAATGGGAAAGTACGAATTGAACGTAAAGTAGGGGAAATGTTAACTCTGTACTGCGTCAAGAAAACAGTTAATTTTGGAGGAGGAAGTGTGATGGTTTTAGGGGGTCATTTTTTCAGCTGAACCTGGTCCCATTGTTCGTCTACGAGGAGGAGATATTGCAGAAGTATAAAACAGCTCTTTCGTCATCATACTCTACTCTATCAACAAGCAGCTGACCCTCAACCACAGAGTTTCAAGCAGAACAACGTACCCTACCACTCAGATAAAAAAAGTTACGACTCTATTAGAAGATGAAGAAATTGCTCTAATGAGCTGACCTTCACAGAGTCCTGACCTCAATTGAATTGAGATTGTTTGGATAATAATTGGAGATTGTACTCAGAGAAGAAACACAAGAAATGTGGAAGAATTGTGGACATTTTTCGAGGATGAAAATGAACACTCCTTCATATTGTGCAAAATTTGCAGAATTTTGTGGTAGAAGATGTATTGAAGTGATATAGCAAAGAATTATTTAAAAATTATTAAGTTAATTGCCAATAACCGCGAATATTTCAAAGTTTATGATGGCTACCCTTAACTTTTGACCAGAGCAAAATTTAGTGTTTGAAGTAAAATATGGAGCTATTCCCAGAATATTTGTCCAAATGCTTTAGAATTTTACACGAATACATATGAGCTGTATTTGAAAATACGTGGAAAATTTCAATAATGTGTGTTTTGTATTTTTTTTATGTAATTAAAGATTTATATAACTTGTTTTTGCCCACCCTTATATTTTGTCCACTACTGTATAAGTTAAATATCATGAATACAGTGTTATTTTATAGAAAGGTAAAATCTAAATTCTCCGGTTTGTAACCGCCATGCAAACATTTCCACATGGCATACACATGGATGCCATGTGGTTGGATGGTTCTAATATGGCAATACGTTTTTAAGATGTATCATCCACATTGAAATAACCTAAGCACTAAAATATTAGATGTGAACCACGTGTAAATTGCCACATTACAACCACATGTCAATGACCATTTCAATAACAGATTTTAACCATGTGTAATTTACCACATTACAACCACATGTCAATTACCATTTCAATAGCAGATGTTAACAATGTGTAATTTACCACATGTTAATTACCATTTCAATAATAGATGTTAACCATGTGTAATTTACCACATTGAAACCACATGTCAATTACCATTTAATAACATATAATAACCATGTGTAATTTACCACATTAAAACCACATGTCAATTACCATTTCAATAATAGATGTTAACCATGTGTAATTTACCACATTGAAACCACATGTCAATTACCATTTAATAACATATGATAACCATGTGTAATTTACCACATTAAAACCACATGTCAATTACCATTTCAATAACAGATGTTAACCATGTGTAATTTACCACATTAAAACCACATGTCAATTACCATTTCAATAACAGATGTTAACCATGTGTAATTTACCACATTAAAATCACATGTCAATTACCATTTCAATAACATATGTTAACCATGTGTAATTTACCACATGTTAATTACCATTTCAATAATAGATGTTAACCATGTGTAATTTACCACATTGAAACCACATGTCAATTACCATTTAATAACATATAATAACCATGTGTAATTTACCACATTAAAACCACATGTTAATTACCATTTCAATAACAGATGGTTATCATGTGGTTACGCAATATCATAACCACATGTTTAAAACCATATGTTATAGATATTTAATTATAAACATAAAACATGGTAATTGACATGTGGTTTCAATGTGGTAAATTACACATGGCTAACATCATGTGTAGTGATCCGTTCTGGTATTTAGAGTTCTGAGAAATTAAATACACTGAATAATTAATGTATTTTAAAAAGAAAGAAAATATTTTATGTAGTCTGCCATGATAATGCTAGTTTTCTATACAACTCTTATATCATCTACACTCTACAGCAGGGGTAGGCAAATGCAGCACTCGGTGCTATTTTGGCACTCAAAACGGCACCACTGCCCACCCGGGAAACGGTGCTTTATTTTCTTCCAAAGAAAATTAATAATTTTTAGCCCTGACTGCTCTATAAATAAAAAGGATAATATAGAAGTGCATGGTCAACTAATTGAAGAACAGTATATTAGTAATGAATGACCTTGATACTTTGATAGTAAATTTTATCCCTTAATAAGGAATTTTTTGTTTATTGTTACAATAGTGCCGGTGTTTGATTTATTCATCTCTGTCTCTTTTTATCAAGATCAGTTAAATTTACATCTTTCATACGCTTGTCTTGGGATATTCAAACACAGTGGTAAATATTTATGCAATCATTTTTAATTACCATTTTTAATAAGTTAGGTAAGTAATTTATCCTGTGAATTTATGAGTTACTTATTATTACTTATGCAAGATGGCTTATTTTTGTTTTTATTGTGATATTTTCACATGAAGATTTTTTTTTCATATCATTTATTAATTCTTTTTAATGCAAATGATAAATCTAATACCAATATTTATGCGCAAAATATGTACCGTTGTACATGTTCGTACTTCAATTAAATATACCACCTCATTATATAATTACTCAGTATCCCAGCAATTTAGAAAACGAAAAGAAAATTGGCACTGAGATTCTATCTTTCGGCACTGAAAAACACAATGTGTGCCCACCCCTGCTCTACAGCAAGGGTGGGCAAATGTATTGATATGGGTAACATATGGAACAGATATGGGTAACATATGGTATTGATATGGGTTACATATGGTACAGATATGGGTAACATATGGTATTGATATGGGTAACATATGGTACAGATATGGGTAACATATGGTATTGATATGGGTAACATATGGTATTGATATGGGTAACATATGGTACAGATATGGGTAACATATGGTATTGATATGGGTAACATATGGTATTGATATGGGTAACATATGGTACAGATATGGGTAACATATGGTACATACATGGGTAACATATGGTACAGATATGGGTAAAATATGGTACTGATATGGGTAACATATGGTACAGATATGGGTAACATATGGTATTGATATGGTTAACATATGGTACAGATATGTGTTACACATGGTACTGATATGTGGTTTTGTTATGGTTAACATGTGTATTCCAAATGTTATACATGTGGCAAAACCACATGTATAACATATCGTCCAAGGTTCCAAAAATCAACATTGTAACCACATTGTTATAATGTGGACATAACCACATGGTATACATGTGGAAATGTTTGCAGGGAACCACATGGTATACATGTGGAAATGTTTGGAGGGCGAGTCCACTTTTTTCAGAGTCTATGGTTTCAACTTCATTTATTACTGTAATAACAAAGTAAAGATTTCTCTATAGTGTCTGCTGTAATCATTTTATTAATGTGATCAATAGTGACCCTTGGCCATAATTTCTTGGGGATCAATTGTACTTGGCTTAATTCTATTGGGGCCCAATTGCCACGGGCCCAAATATCTTCGGCTCAATTTTCGGCGAGTCCAATTGTCGGGACCCATGCAATTTGACTTGGGCCCAACTATCGGTCAATAAACAAAATTCATACTTCAAGTTATGTACATATAACCATAGTAAATAGATAGACAAGTATACTAAGTACAATATTGGAACATCCGAAAATACTACATAGACGTGAGTCACGTGACCGAATGACGTCACATCATGATGTTTCCGTTATTTTTAAATAAGAACTTCCAGTTAAATGTGCGTTTTCATGGAAATTAACTTAAATAAAATTGTGTTTTTATAACGTTTTACACTCTATTGACTAATAATATTCTACTTAATAGCCTTCAAATCCTTCAGTAGAGCAAAGGTGACTGAAGAATTTAAGACAATTTTGCATTTATCTGATTAAATAAGAATTTTTATTGAAAATTTCATTCCTCAAAATGTGCTTAAAATAACCTTTTACAATAAACAATGAGTTTTCTTACACTTTTCAACTATAAGTTTTCCAATAAGCCATCTTATAAGACTTATACCTAAGTACCAAGCAGCCAATCTGGTACCTAGGTATTTCAAAAAATAGATTTTAACAAATTACATTTAAACTAGGTACCTTTGAAGTTTGAAGAGAAAAATGTAGGTACCTAGTTAAAATTTTTGGACATATCCTAGCTAGCTATAAAGAGTGAAATAATTTTCTTTGTTTTTTATACTATAATACTAATATATTAGGTAGGCCTACCAGGTACCTATGTAAATTTTTCCTAGATAACATTTTTGATAAAAATTCTTGAGATATAAGTCCAGTCTTTAGACTGTTATACTACTTGCCTACTTCATTAGGTGACAATGCCAAAAGTAAATAATAATTCTTGTGCTGTATTTGGAAATTGGATGCAAAGAAATTGATGAAGAGAATGTTGAGTACCTATTGTTCATTTCCAAAAATTAAAAAGCTTTCAAGAATTTAGACTGTAAAGTGTAATAGAAAAGATAAAATTGATACACAATATGCTAAGATATGTAGTAGACACTTCAGTAATTTATTTGCAACTGAAATGAATGTTGAAGTTTGAATTGCCTAATATTAAGCCTCCAAAAAACTTCAGGAAAATCACTGATGATGCAGTTCCTGATCAAAATTTGAAGCTTTTTCTTAGTGATGCTGCTCCCACTGGCCACTGTGAACCCATACTCTAAGTCCTTTGCTTCAGAGTCTAGTCAAGGTTCAATATCCTCAGGTTAGTTTGTTAATTAAACATATTTTGATACATATGTAAAAGCTGAGCGGCTCAACACAGTACAGCGCATCACTGTACGTTCTATCAAATATGTAATTTGAATGAAGATTTATGATATAGCTATGGAGTGGATTTGATGATTATTGTATCAAATTAATGACTGACTGCACCTGAATTCAATGTTAATAATACCCAGTTTAATTATTTGAGATGTTTAATTTGGAATAGAAAATCAAAATTATCATAGAAAACTGTAATAGTTTTTTATGAGGTAAAAATTATAAACTTTTGGTATGAGGTGAAAGTAAAAACTTATGAGTTGAAAGTATCGGGGGGCGTCACAGGCGTGCCGGCCCCAAATTCCCCTACTAGATCAGCAAACAATCATGAACTGTGCAGTACAACAAACTAGATAACAGCCATTTATTTATGTTGAGACCATTTGATAGAACTTACTGTGGCGATGCATACATTAGTACGCCGCTCAGCTTTTAGATAATGTTGGATATTTCCAAAAACTCTTTTTGAATGATGTTTAACATAGCCAAATGGCAAATATCACTGTATCAATAAATTAACTGTTTGAAATATTTTTGAGTACTATCTAGGCTATATGTGTTTATAAAAGCTGGTCTCTCAAAGATAAATATTTTTAGTTCAATATCCTATATTATCTACAATAAATAATTATAATCATTTATCACTTTACGTGAAGTTTTTTCAACAAACTGTTAGGAGAAATAATAATGATCTATGTTTTGTATTTTTCACACTTGCTCACCATTCACAGGGTCTCGTCATTCATGAGAAGGAAGAGCTGTACGGCATAAAATTAGGTATGAACAACAATACAATTGTATGTAAGTAGATATCACAATTAAAAATGAAGCCATTATTATATTTATAAATCATTATAGAAATATACCAAATTTCTTGAGTATTTATAGCTATGTAGATAATTTTTTTTCATTTGTCAATTTTATGATCATTTGGAAGCTAAGCTGTTATTGATTTATTCCACATACTTAACCATTTAATTTTTAGGTCCTAATAAGATGAAAAGCCCTGGTGATACAATAGGTGAAGTTGATAGAAACTTTCAATATTTGGAATCACAGGCACTACTCCCAGGCACATCGTTTGGACCCATTTATTGTGAGCCAATGCAAGATATTGGTAACGTCAATGGTAAGATTTTGAACATAGTGTGTATTTTTGTGAAATTTTGAGGTCTTCATTAAATAATTAGCTACTTCTAATCATATAAATAATTAGCTACATATCTTGGTTATATCAACATAGGTGAATTTGGTGATTGAACTAGCATGAAGAACTATGGAGGATGCAAAATGAACACAATGAATGATTAATATGAAGCAAGTTTGGTGATTGCAGAAGATATCCTCCGAGAGGTTTTAGAATATTATATCCGATGCAGAATATATTTTCGCATTCAAATCTTAAATAGTAATGCTGGAGAGGAAAACCGGAAGAAAAAATTTAATATGAAACAAATTTGAAAATAAATCATTCAGTTTCAAAATTGTGACATTATTGAGTAGCTATTAACTATAATAAAAAGTTAGAAAAAAGCTAAATCATTAATTAATAAATATATATTCGTTGAACTTATGTTTGGTGACTGAATAATATAGCTAGTTAATGTTGACTGAGAAGCATGGGGTTGAGTGAACACACAATTTTTCTTTTACAGTATGGCCACAAAAATGTTTCGCTTTTTCAAATATTTTTAAATAGTTACCCAATAGACGAAAAAACTGTATCCTGATCTCATTTTCTCCGCCTCTTATTATACTATAAACAAGTAAAAACAATTTTGAACTGATGGACATAGTTCAAGAAAAGGTGAGCAAAGAGTGAGGGTGACTTTTTTGTCATTGCGCGAAGGTTATTCTTCTTGATTTTACTTATTAAAAGGCAGTGAATAAAATGAAAAGAAAATTATAATGGTAGACATTATAATACAGGGTGCTTGCACTTCTTCCTTGTAAACTATTTGGAAATAGAACAACTTCAGTAACATTTTAATTTCATTGAAGTTTTCACTATGAATATTCATTCTTCGTTTGTTAATTGCAAGATTACGGCATGCTTCACACTTGCATTTTGAATAGTGCGGAGAAAAAGCTTCACGCATGAGTTTTTTATCGCTGAAGTAAAAATTTTATGTGTTTTTTCTATCAGCGATAAAAAACGCAAGTGTAAACACATGTAAAGAAGAGCTTTTTTCCGCGGTGTTAAAAATGCAAGTGTGAAGCGGGCCTTAACCATGCAGTGAACAAGCGAAGAATGAATATTCAGAGTGAAAAGGTATAATTATCACTGAAATTTGTGGTTATTTTTCATGTACATATTTGATTAGGACATTATAAGGTATTTTAAACTGAAAGAATTTATGTAAATAAATATTTAAAAATGTATCCACAGCCATTGAATATAAGTACTACAAATAATTCATCAATTAATCTACGTATCTATGGTATCAATACATTATGCATGTCATCGTAGAACGATAACATGCATAATCAAGTCAGTGGATTTATTTTTTGTGAACACACAATATATATTTAAAGTAGACTAGTAGTATTATTTTAATTAAGTATAGATTTTCCCTCTTAAGTGGTTGTAAAATAGTTAATGAATTATTTGATGTTTTTCAGCATCTTTGAATTAACACTCACTTTAGGATAGTTATAAACAATATATTTTAACTATAATTTATTTGCATTGTAGCATACTTTTATTTGACAAACAAATCCACAGGGATGAGAAAATGTAATTATAGGGAACATTCAATTCTATATATTCACTGATGATGTGTCTTTGAGATTCACTGAATCTCAAAATATAATAATCACGATTATTCCACTACTTCCCTAGTGTTTTTATTTATGAGAATAAGATATACAACAAGTGATTCTATAAGGAATATAAAATTATTAATATAAATAAATAGTTATTCAATAAGAAAATTGAGCTTCTTTCTATACAATTGAAGTATATTTCGTCAACACCTAGAGTATTATTTCCTTCACCACCATTCTAAATGATGCAATACTCTGTGCTCCAGTTTCCAATAGCATGTAAAGTCTAGTCCCAAGAGTATGCTGCAGCTGAAAAATATTAAAAACTAAATTAATAAGATCATATGAACTTATTCAAGATTGAGATTTTGATTGGATACTATCAAATGCAAAAATCAATCCAAATTTAAAAACTAAAAATGCACTTGACACAAAAATATTATCATAAAGTAATACATATTATATTCAAATATTGTAGAAAGTAAATTAATAAATAAAACTGTATAAGGAATAAAAAAAAATATAACTTTCTGATCCATTGAAAATCTGTGTCATCAACTATTCTACTATTAACAGACATTTTTTTAATTACCTTGAAAAATGGATATACCCTGGACCCATGCGAATATTGATCACCTTGTAGCTATGAGATTGTAATCAGGATTATTTTATTGTGATAAAACAGTGGAAATTCTGTACCACCAAATATTTTAAGTTCTGAGTTTTCAAAAATGAAAATCAATCTGAAAACATGATTAGAAAAATTAATGAACCTTAACATACAAACTAATTTAGAAATCAACAAATTAACAATTGATATATAATTTTAAGAACAAATCATCGCCAATGATTGAGGTCATTGCTGGAAATTTGGAAAACTACTAATATATTGTGATTGTCAATGTGGAAATTTGTAGCTAATCAAAACTTAAAAAGACCTCTCCAAGGAAAAAATTGAGTTTATTAAATAATTTTTCCTATTCTATACCATTATACAAATATTTAGTAGTGGATTGATCATTGAATATACCTAACTTGTTGACATTCAGACTGGTTCTCTGACTCTCAGTACTGAGTCAATAGCAGATTCAGAATCTCCCGCAGCTGAAATTATGGTTACACAGGAATTAACTCTAAATCTACCGCAGCTAAATTAATGGTAACATAGGAATTAATTCAAGATTTTTCGCCGTCTGCAGAGATCTACAATTTCTAAAATTGGGCTCACATTTGTGGCAGAGTCTTGGAAAAATGTTCCATATTCTGCAGTCTGGGTGTTAGAAGAAGACTGCAGAATATGAAACATTTATCCAAAACTCTGCAGAATATGGGACATTTTTAATATTTTCTTTGTGAACAATCCTTAATTTCCTCCTATATTTACTACAAGTATTTTACTGAGCAACAAATATGAGCCCAATTATAGAAATTGTAGATCTCTGCAGACTGCAGGAAATCTTGAATTAATTCCTATGTACCTAACCATTAATTTAGCTGCATGAGATTCTGAATCTGCTGCTGTGGCAGCACACAGGAGTACAGGAGTCAGGGGACACATTACGCAGAGTGGGACTTGAAGTTAAGGCTAGGAGGCTAGACTATTGGCTATCTATGAAGACTATGCTAGTACCTATCATCCTTTGCAGCTATGCTCTACTCTGGATTCTGGAAAAAAGTGGTCTTTTCTGATAGATTAATCATTAATCACTGACTCTGTAATCTGTTGGAGCTTAGCAAACATTAACAGTAATAAATTAATGGGAACTGTATAATCAGCTGCATTTAGCCTCTAAAATTCATCTGTTAGCCTTAGTCTCCTAAGGTATTTTCCAGAGTCAAGAGTGGCCTATGCTCATACTGTGACAGTGTGACTTACTGTCATAGTGTCATACATTGCATAGCTAATTGTAATTTGAGAAAGGCTAATGTACTCAGCCTGACAGCCCCCAATAATAATAATAACAATAATAATGTAGAATGTGTAGCCCATTAGCCATATGTAAAGTAAAAACCGTAAAGTAGCCAGCCACTAAACCTGGTTAGTGGTTACTGTTGGTAGGACTAGGAGGTTGCAATTGCATAGGCAAGTTTTCAACTTTTCAAGCGAATTATTCAATATATATGAAGAAATATCCATAAAAACTCTATAGAATACATTCAATACAGTATTATATTAAACATTACTATGGAAATTACTGCATTATACCATCCATAACCAGACACAGATGGATTATTTAAAGAAAATATTATATGGCATGCAAGTATTCCATGTACATTATAGTGTTAATGTTGATTATAACTCAACTGTTTTAACATGGATGTATTTTGTACAACGTACTTAAATATATAAAAGTTATCTAGGTACTGGAAGCTAACCAAACATATTGTTTATTGACATATTCTATCGATTATTTTGCCGCACCAATACAATTCTCATTTTTTCAATTCCATATGTGACGTCATTTGTTTATTTACATCGTTTCTGAAGACTGGAACAACTTGAAAACTTGAATTCGAAACTTAGTATACTTTTTAACTATTTATTTACTATGACAATACGGTACCGGTAGCAATGATATCTATCAATCAGCTTTGTTATTGGTTTGATTTTGTCGGATCGTGTTAGCCTATCGAACAGGAGTGGGGGCTTTTTCTTTGCTTGAAATTCAGAGGTGTAGTAGAAAGAACGGAAAAAATCTTAAATTACATATTATAATAAAACAATAGAAACAAATTCGAAATGGTTTGCAGTTTTATTATCAGTAACATTAGTTCTAATGCATAGAAAAATTAAAAAAATAGAGTGGAGGGGACCTTTAAAGGCAACCGCTAGTCTAACAAGATGATTTATGATTTTCGAGTCATGACTAAAGTAATGAGAATGTGATATATGAATATAGGATAGTTTATAAGACTTATTTGTCTGAAGGAAACATTTGCTCCTTTTGTTTCTTGTGATGTAGAACGGGTGTTTTCCCAGTACAAAAATACATTAGAATATAATAGAAGGAGATTCAATGTTGGAAACCTGAAATACCATTTAACAATAAAGTCCAATTCCACTGTTTGAAATTGAATGTGTACGTTTGAAATTGACTTACTATTGAAAAAGTCTAAATTTGAAACAGCTTTGTTATGTTTTGTTTTCTAACGTTAACCATTTCGCAGTAAAACTAATAACTTGAGATTACACCTTCGATTTATTGTAAGTTCCATTCAAAGTACAATTACATTCAAAACATAACTATATACAGATTAACTTTATTTTAAATTCCGTAATTAACTTTAGGCATGTAATATGCACACTTTATTGAATAATTTCTGGCATATAAAATGCATACCTATTTCCAATATGCATTTTGGTTCAGCATATATGCACATTGACTTTTTGCATATATATGCATATTTCCAATATGCATTTTGGTTCTGCATATATGCACATTGACTTTTTGCATATATATGCATATTTGCAATATGCATTTTGGTTCTGCATATATGCACATTGACTTTTTGCATATATATGCATATTTGCAATATGCATTTTGGTTCTGCATATAGGCATATTTACTTTTTGCATATTATATGCAGAAATAGGCAAATGATATGCTGCATATCACGTCAAAAATTATGCATATTTTATGCTGCATATTGTCACATCCCTAGATATGAAAAAATTAGACGCACCCGTCCTGTAACATAGTTAAGGCTTTGACCGGACCTCTCGCCGCCATGCAGACAGCTCTTCGCCATTTTTTGTTCACAGATTCAGTAGAATACAGCCTTTGAAATATTTATATAAGGTTAGATTAGCGGTTCAGCCTCTGTCGCTGCTTGTCCTTTTGACGCCCAATCCTGTTATGAGGTCATAGCTTCCAGAACACCATATCTATCTTTCAATAAAATTATCTAGCCATTTTGGTAAGTTAATATAGGTTTAAGTTTCTTCATAGTCTAAGCACTTAAAGGGGCAGTTCAGTCAAAATTAAACTATCGCCAAATTGGTCCGAAATAGGATAAAGGTGCACTTTATATTATGACTGATATCATCGAAGCTATTTATTCTCCACATTCTGTTGCTTTATTAAAAATTAAAATTTTGGTATCCTATATAATTGTATCAAATAAGAAATTAAATAGAAATTCTTCCATTGACCTATTCAATATCATAATATAGTTGTTATTTAACATTAAAATATAAAGTAAGTTACATGATTTTTCTTATTACCTTCTCAAATTTGCGGAAGGCATTTATTTATCATCTTGTTATTCGCATAGCTCAAAAAGTATTCCACCAAATAGCCTGAAATTTGGTGGAACGATTTATAACTTGAGGATTATTGGATGGTCAAGGTCATTTATAATCGGCGGCGAAGGTATGCGCTCTACCGAGTTCCAGTTGTAAACAAGATTACAATTTTTTCATATTTTAGAAATGAAATACAAATTTAAAATGTTCAACCATTTTCTTTTGCCAGAAACCACGAGAGGAATATGCGATTAGACTGCTAAATTATAACTTGAGTAACAAGTAACTATGATGCCTACCATACGTTATTATTTAATTGCCAATATATAATATAACAACAGAAGTGGAAGGATATCTTCGACGATCTCAGTCGAAGCTTTGTGAAAAAAATTTCTTGCATTATTCAATGAGGCTAATATGTTTCTATTAATTTTGCTTCAAATCTCTTGAAATTTGATATCATATTTTAAATTTTATTTGCTTTTAAAGATTTTTTTAATCAAAACTATACAGTACCCATTTTACTTCCGACTTGTTAATTTTCAGTCTGAAGAAAAAGTATGTAGCTACACCATTTGTTTTGATAGTCAACTAGGTATCAGGTATAATTATTCGATTTGAATTTTTGTGCTTTAGGTCCGCCAACGACTTTCAATATTTTAACACTTTATATAAAATTATAAATAAATGATCATTTGTTGTCGAAAAGCTTCGTTTTTTGAGATATAGCGAAAATAAGTTTCCGGTAGGAATAAGATTAGACTTTTAGATAACTCTAGTTTTTTTCCGCCTTGTAGGTTTTTTTTGGACTTGGAATCTTAGTGAAATGAAACCGTTAAAGTAGTTCGCTGTATCCGCTAGTTTGTTGTAATGCAAAATTCATGATTGTTTATTGACATGGCACCAACTGTCAAGTCATTAAACAATCATGAAGTGTGCTGTACAACAAACTACATAACAGCCATTTATGTTGAAAGTTTAAAAATAATCTTCGGTAAAAGTGCACTCAACCCATTTACGCCCAAGCTATTTTATAAGAGGGAAAAATGATTCTTATCACTATTTATTATTTGAATGCCTCCCGGTAAATTTGTGCTTTAGGTTCACTTCCGATTTTTGATATTTTAACACTTAATATAGGTAAAAGGAGCCATTTTAAAGATGATTTTCAGGATAACCATTCTTTTTCGAGATATAGCGCAATTTAGTTTCCGATAGATTAGGTTTAGGTTGGGGGTCTGGAAGGTACATTTGCAACTTATTTCGGATATAACATCACAAATACGTATATCGTGGAACGTGCCGCCCCCTGAACCGTCTGCCAGGTCCTTGAACAACCATGAAGTTGGCAGTACGACAAATTAGCGGATACAGTGAACTACATTAAAGTATACCCTCCAAGCAAATTTTTTTTTTTTACCTCCGACTTGCTAATTTTCAGCATGGAGAAAAAAATGTACACTATTTGTTTTTATTTTAAACTAGGTAATAAGTATAATAAATTTATTTAATATTCGTGTAAAGGTATAAAATTGGATAAATTTATTATAGTAACGTTTTTATATTTCATGAAACAATTAATATCTTAAACAAAGGCCGAAAACGCATTGTTTGTTTATATAAATTCAAATTTGAAATCAAAACAATGGGTGTGCAATCTTCTTCAGCGTCAGGTTAGTGATTCGCTCAATAGGCCTTAATTAGTTCTATAATATTATGTTATAAACTCATTTTTTTGCGGAGCCTGGAGAGTGGAGAGGACCTTAAACGGTATTACGTCAACAAGATTTCATGTCAAAATAATCTAAAAGATGAAAATGCAAAGTATTATCTTATATTCTTATGTTATTCCTACCGGAAACTTAATTGTGTTATATCTCGAAAACGAACAGTTTCAACAACAAATGGTATTCGCGAAAAACATCTTAAAATGGCTCTTTTTATCTTCATTAAGTGTCAAAATATCGAAGCCGGACCTAAAGCACAAATTTACATATATTAGAATTCTATTTCATAGTAAATAAAATGAAGATATTAACGCACGTTCGGCCTTATGATGTTAAAACGCGCAGCACATTCTCGAGATTCAAATCGGTAAATGGCGCGGAAGAAATATTCCTAATACTAAAGAATGTCAAGGTGTCCAATTTACAGATTCCTTTATGAACAGGTCCGTCTTACAATGTTGATTTTCAGGTTACAATGTTGATTTTCGGAATCAACATTGTAACCACATGGTATACATGTGGAAATGTTTGAAGGGTAATGTAATGTATGTTATTTTTAAAGAAAGATTTTTCCATTTGATCAATCTTTCATTCGAACAATTTTTATTGATAAATTCTCCATTATTCTAAATTCAATCGAATTTTCGATACTTTGTCTTTCGATATTCTGTCTTTCGATACTTTGTCTTTCGATAGGTACTTTGTCATTCGATACTTTGTCCTTCGATACTTTGTCTTTCGATACTCTGTCCTATTACCACCTACGGTAACTACATATGAATGCAGTACCTTACTCGCAGAAAATGGCGTCTGGTCGACGCCCATATAACACCAAGTGTGTTATATGGGTCGGAGGTGGTGAGGCTGCGGGTGGAGGATGTAGACAGTTTGCAGAGGCAAGAAAATGCAGATATGCGGAGAATGTTGGGAGCGCCGAGGAATGTAGCAATAGCAGGGATGAGGGGGGACATAGGAATAGGCACAATTTGAAGAGTAGAGTGGCACGAAGAAGGTTACAGTACTATAGGAGAGTGGAGCAGAGGAAGAATTAGTTGTTGGCTAGACTCTAGAGTGAAGAGAAATGCGCAGGTGAAGGGGAGTAAATGGATGAGGGAGACGAGGAAGTATATGGGCTGGGCGGGGATTGAGGAGGAGGAGTTGAAAGTTATGTCGCTCCACACAACCGTGCAGGTTGTGTGGAGCTGATAGAGAGGACGGCGGGCATTTTATCTTGGAG
>CANNZV010003644.1:0-33078 GCA_947561585.1 Caprella mutica
ACCGTGTTTCCCACGTAGTTTATCGTGTGTCCCACATAGTTTACCGTGTATCCCATATAGTTTACCGTGTATCCCACATAGTTTATCATGTGTCCCACATAGTTTACCGTGTATCCCACATAGTTTACCGTGTATCCCACATAGTTTATCGTGTGTCCCACATAGTTTACCGTGTATCCCACATAGTTTACCGTGTGTCCCACATAGTTTATCGTGTGTCCCACATAGTTTATCGTGTGTCCCACATAGTTTATTGTGTGTCCCACATAGTTTACCGTGTATCCCACATAGTTTACCGTGTATCCCACATAGTTTATCGTGTGTCCCACATAGTTTACCGTGTGTCCCACATAGTTTATCGTGTGTCCCACATAGTTTACCGTGTATCCCACATAGTTTATCGTGTGTCCCACATAGTTTACCGTGTATCCCACATAGTTTACCGTGTGTCCCACATAGTTTATCGTGTGTCCCACATAGTTTATCGTGTGTCGCACATAGTTTACCGTGTGTCCCACATAGTTTATCGTGTGTCCCACATAGTTTACCGTGTATCCCACATAGTTTATCGTGTGTCCCACATAGTTTATCGTGTGTCCCACATAGTTTATCGTGTGTCCCACATAGTTTATCGTGTGTCCCACATAGTTTATCGTGTGTCCCACTTAGTTTACCGTGTGTCCCACTTAGTTTACCGTGTGTCCCACATAGTTACCTTCGCAGAATGCGGAAAGGTCATATTTTCATCGGCATTTATTTATTTATCATCTTGTTATTCGCTTAACTGAAAAAGTGTTAAACCAAATTGCCTGAAATTTGGTGAAACGATTGGTCCATGTCCAGTGACCTGCTGGTAGAATTTTAGGTTAGGACCGAGTTGGTCAAAGGTCAAGGTCATGGTAATTTGTAACTTAAAAAGTATTGAATCATATTGCATGAAACTTGATGGAACGATTGGTTAATGTCCAGGAAAGATCTGGTAGAATTTTGGAAACGATCCGGTCAAAGGTCAAGGTCATTTATAACTCAAAAAGTATTCAACCATATTGCATGAAACTTGGTGGGACGATTGATTATTATCCAGTTTCTCAAATTTTGGGTGAGAACGGATCAAAGTGGAGGCGAAGGTATGCGCTCTACCGAGTGCACATAATCTAGTTTACCATGTGACTCACATAGTTTATAATATTTCTTTTCTCATAAATTTGTCCCCGATTTCATTAAGTTTATTGTTTCACTACATTTCATTTCTAGCTTTTTATTAGTTGATATCAGTAGCAACTGTGAGGTTAGAGTCCATTTGTGACTTTACGAGGGTGAGGGCTGTGTCAGAGGGGCCGTGACTGCGACAGTTGTGACATTTGACACCCTATCTACTGGAACACGTGATATTAGTAGTGTTTTCAGAATCAGAAAGTGGTAGTTTTTAATTATAAAGAGGTTTAACGTGTTTGTTTCGAAGTGAATTTCATATGTTACTACATGATGTCAAAAATGAATGCATACACGGCACTTGAAAGAAGTAAACAGACAGGAAAGTGGCTCTATGTAAAAGTCACTAACTACCAGTCGGTAACAATGCTCATTGATGTAAAAAAGCTACTCCTTTATTGCGGTACTATAACTTAGAATGAAATTTAAGTGATATTTTAAATTAAAATTAATACATAAAAATACTTTCCTTTTCTGTCATCCATTCTTCTCCACCTCCCTCCACTACTCTTCCTCCACCCCCCCCCCCCCCCACTCTTCCTCCATCTCTCCCCCACTCTTCCCCCATGCTAATAGTTGAGAGTACTTCTCTAAGCAGTATCTACTCTTTGCTTTCAGTACAACTTTAATGAGACTCAGAACTACTCTGCACACTCTCTGCTCTAGTAGCTACTCTGATTGTTGTTGTTTTGATAGAGCCATCTTCAAATTGAGATATTGTGCTAGGGTTCTTTATAGTCAATTGATTCTGATAATTATATTAAATACTGTGTTATGTAGGATCGTAGGTTTCATTTACTATCACCTCTTCATTTTCCTCTTCCATCCGTGAGTGCAGTCAGTCACAAGTGCCTGTGTCCCTTTAGTGTTAGCATTCATAGAGTAGCTTTCCTGCATCCATGAGCTTTGTCAATGTGGGTGGTAGGTGACTTTGTTCGTGGAGCCACTTTTCTTCCTGACTGCTTCTTCTAGTCCCTTGTACTTAATTTCCTTTTGACGTCAGCGATATGGCCTTTGGTTCCGAAGCAGACGTTGAATGGTTTTAATATAATTATTGATGTAAGTCTATTAACTTACATGTTTTAATGTTGTTCAATTCACTAATGTAAATTAATTACTCACTCAAGAAGAGGAAATTACATTAAAGCAGATTATAATGATTGTTATTGTATAATAATGAAATGAGAAGGAATTTATAAATAACAAATATAAATTATATTTCTTCTAATTTATGAAATGATATCAACCTTTTAATTGATTTTTAATTTGTATTGTTTGACTTAACATTGATAAATTTTATTTAAATTAGTTGAAGAAGTATAGATGTTAAATATTATTCCGATGCCACTATTCAATTTATTTTATTATTATAATATGCTATTCAGTATCAACTGTTCCCTATAAAATAATTACTATTCAATTAACAATAATACCATATAGCAATACACTGTAAAAGGGCCGTACACACGCAGGGTTTTTTAAGTCTTTCCACCAGACTTTTTGCTAAGCTCCTCCTACTTTTTCCACGAGATTTTAAATTATGTGAGAAAAAAAACGATATAATTGTTATTTATTTTAGTTGGTATCCATGATACCTACAGGTATCATGGATACCAACTAAAATAAATAACAATAATTCAAAAATCTCGTGGAAAAAGTAGGAGGAGCTTAGCAAAAAGTCTGGTGGAAAGACTTCAAAAAACCCTTCGTGTGAACGGCCCTTTAATCCAACGACAAATCATTGCCACTGTTCACCAGAAGTGCATCTTATTTTCTCTAAGTTTTCTCCTAAGTCTCACTATTTAGAAGCCAAGTACTGCCTCGCATGTCTACCGGTCATTAGGCTCAAAATGCTGTGTTTTGTGAAGGATAATCACCCTAATTGCCCCATCACAATTTCCTCAGCTTGTTAATATACTCTGAATGTCCTGTGACGTCATAGTCAACTCTGAGAGTAGTCAACTGAAGTAAATAGTGTAGTGAGTGGACGGAAAGTATGAGAGATATTGCAGCTGAAATGAACTGTATAATATAGTTAGGGGTATGTGAATATATAGTGGTAGACAGTGTCAGTATTTAAAGGGGTAACCAGTACAAAATTTGAAGGATGAAAAAATAACAAAATTGTAAAACAGTTAAAATAGTACCGTACCTGATATTTCTTTTCAATACCCCCTGTCAAGACTAAAAATCTCCCTTCCTTTCCCCCCAATCCCTCTACTTCCCCCGATCCTCCTCCTTTCCCCCAATCCTCCTCATTCCCCCCAATCCCCCTCCTCCCCCCCCTCCCTCTCTTCCTTCCCGTTAAACCTCGGAAATTGAATATCCCGATGACCGGAAGCAGATGTTACTCACTTCTTTTTTTAAATCTTTTATTCGAACAGAAGGGGGAGATATCGTACAGGGGAGGGGGGGGGGGACTGGGGGTAGAACTTGTAACATGTGTATTAAGAAATGTGACAAAAAATCAAAAAGTATGTAGCAAACAGTGAAACATTTCACAGAACGAATGTAACAAAAAAGTAACATGTAACAAATCACATAAATGATAAATCTAATAAATATATAAAAAAATTAACCAGTAAAAAATCGCGTCAAAAATTACATTATTTATTATTAGTAATTATTTCCTATTTTATCTATATAATTTCAATGTAGCATCTGAATTAGCTTAAAATCTACTTATATGATTTTAAAGACACTCTTTATAAGCATAAAAATATATACTGTATTAACCGATGTATTTTGATATAAATTTGAATTAAACTTGAATGAAGAGCGCGTTTACCAATCATTAATTGGATCTTTCCCATGTGACGACCCCCACCAAATTTAATTTAAATTAATTTTTTCATATGTAGAATCCGGAAATCATAATCAATTTTTGTAGAAACTAATAGTTTTTGAGATATGAGGGTTTAAAGTTATTTACTTCCTATGTATTACTGAAGGATTGAGAACTTTGAAAAAACTCGTGTTTTCACACTTTTTGGCCAATTTGGTTGGGGTTCGTCAAATGGGTAAGATCCTATTAATTTAATAAAAAACGAAATACTTTAATTATATTGTAATGTTAATTCTTTTTTTTTTCAGGTAAATCACACCTCTGATATTCTTGAGAAGAAACCATTTTGCTGAGTAAGAAGGTATTTATATATTATATATCTATACAGGCAGGCCTCGCTTTAAGTACAACTCACTTTAGTAAAAGTGGTACTTATTTCGAGTCATGTCTCAAAATAATTACCGTTCGTAGACATAGAAAACGTAGACAATTTTTTGTGATTATTTCACGGTAACTAAAAAAAACATCAAAATTATAATCCAGATTTTGTTATTTGAAGCTATTGGTTCAGAAATTCAACATGTCCCATTTTAGGGTAAGTTCCATGTTATCGCACGGTTCCATATTTTCGAACACGTAAAAATCTCTATATATTAATCATTATTTAACTTTTATTTCAATTGGTATCCATGATACCAATATGAATAGAAGTTAAATAATAATAATTATATTTACTTTTCGGACGTGTCCGAAAATGTAGAAGGTACCAATAACTTGAAACTTAGTACCCTTCTTTCAAAAATATTTCATAGAGCATAAAATTGCTGTTTGTTCAATGTAACACAATAATTATAGAAGTGTATCTATTAATCACTCACCTATAGTGAGTGAGAGTTAAGCTATGGTTCGATTTTAAAAGCTTTCATCACAGTCACAAGCACTGTACTCTAACCACAGTTTATAGAATAGGGACTATAAACTGTGACTCTAATTATAAAATAAATTTTCTTTCATTATAAAATGAGATATATAATCAAGGAGTGACAATTATAAATTTCTTGTCACTTTACCTCGCTTTAGTTACCGTTTGGTAATTAAACAGAGTCGTGATTTGGTAATTAAAGCGGGGGTGCCTATACTTCACTTAGTACATAACTAAATATATAATGGATTGTGGTTTAAATTTTAGTCAGGTTATATGTATTTTCTTAGTTTGCAAAGTATATAGAATTGTTATGGATGAATTGTGTGTCATTTTCACAACCCTGTTCTTAATAAGAAGTGATTGTTATTAAAGTTTGAGGTTTTACTTCTTTTACAACGCTGAAAGTAAAACAATAACTAACTGATAAACAATAACTAACTGATAAACAATAACTAACTGATAAACAATAACTAACTGATAAACAATAACTAACTGATAAACAATAACTAACTGATAAACAATAACTAACTGATAAACAATAACTAACTGATAAACAATAACTAACTGATAAACAAAAACTAACTGATAAACAATAACTAACTGATAAACAATAACTAACTGATAAACAATAACTGACTGATAAACAATAACTAACTGATAAATAATAACTAACTGATAAATAATAACTAACTGATAAACAATAACTAACTGATAAATAATAAATAACTTATAGCAGAGTAATATTATAGGTGTAGAGTTTAGAAAAGTTTATCTGTGACGATTTTTTATCATTTTATTAATTTCACATCCCCAATAAGAAACTTATTAGATATTTTACTTGTAGATATCATCACAGTGGCTCTTATTTCTGATAATTAACTTTATTATTTATTTATAACATTCAATTATATCCAAGTTATTACAGTTCAAATCGTTTCTGTATTTTAACCAATTTCGATTGATATTTGTTTTTCAACCAGTTGACACGGAGTAGCTTTTACATCCATGAGCTTTTTAGAATAGCATTCTTTGTTGTTTCCACTTTATTCGTCGCCAATCTATCTGGGAAGCTTTCGCGCTTTTACCCCTTTGTTCCGGTGTTCTGAAGCGCGAGGAGCCTCTGCAAGAACACTCTCGTTCTTACACCATTCTGAAAATGGAAATCCCTGGTCGATATCGATTTTGTGGGTGCTTTAAATTTTATTTTTTTAATAGAAATTTATATACTTTAATAATTTATACACAAGTTATTTTTTTCTGAATTACCTGCAAAAAATAGTTGAATTTGAAGATATTTTAGTTTGTATTTTTTTTAATGAATTGTATAAGTTACGTGTTCTTTTTTAAGATATTTTTCCACAATGCTTTGATATAAACATATACCCCAGAGAGAAAGTTAGGGTGGGCCAACGAAGATTAAAAGTAATATAATTTACTCCTGTATAACTTTTCTACTTGGGTTGCAATAATATATAATTAATTGAATTTATTATTTTGACGTCAGAGTCGCTAGTATAAGTAGGTATGGACACTGTATCGCCTTCTGTGTACCATTGGTGTCATTTTGACGTTAGAGTCGCTAGTAGAAGTAGGTATGGACACTGTATCATCTTCTGTGTACCATTGGTGTCATTTTGACGTTAGAGTCGCTAGTATAAGTAGGTATGGACACTGTTTCACCTTCTGTGTACCATTGGTGTCATTTTGACGTTAGAGTCGCTAGTAGAAGTAGGTATGGACACTTTATCATCTTCTGTGTACCATTGGTGTCATTTTGACGTTAGAGTCGCTAGTATAAGTAGGTATGGACACTGTATCACCTTCTGTGTACCATTGGTGTCATTTTGACGTCAGAGTCGCTAGTATAAGTAGGTATGGACACTGTATCACCTTCTGTGTACCATTGGTGTCATTTTGACGTCAGAGTCGCTAGTAGAAGTAGGTATGGACGCTGTTTCACCTTCTGTGTACCATTGGTGTCATTTTGACGTCAGGGTCGCTAGTATAAGTAGGTATGGACACTGTATCACCTTCTGTGTACCATTGGTGTCATTTTGACGTCAGAGTCGCTAGTAGAAGTAGGTATGGACACTGTATCACCTTCTGTGTACCATTGGTGTCATTTTGACGTCAGAGTCGCTAGTATAACTAGGTATGGACACTGTATCACCTTCTGTGTACCATTGGTGTCATTTTGAAGTCAGAGTCGCTAGTAGAAGTAGGTATGGACACTGTATCACCTTCTGTGTAACATTGGTGTCATTTTGACGTTAGCTACTCATATTCAATTGATATCATGTTTGAAAAATACATAAAAAGATTGATATGTTTCCATACTATTACATTATTATAAAAGTCCATACCATGTCAAGTACTATCTGTTAAGTATATGTTCCTTTGTATGGGTGGTTGTTTTGCTATTTTTCTTTGAGATCACCCTGTCAGATACACTCTCCTGTATCGATTTTAGAGATGATGTATCGAGGCAAAATGACCTAAGTGATTGCTGGTACTTGTTAAAATGAAGAGCAACTCCATTACTGCTGATGGTAACTAACGTAAAATACTGAGGGAAATTCTATAGGCTGTACCACTGCAACTAGCCCCATCTTTTTTGTGAGGGGAAATTTTGAGTTGTCGGACGGTACCACATTTTCGATCACTAAAATAATCTGTTAAGAATTTAGACTGTGTTTTTTCTTGTATGAACGAAAATGTGGACCTGTCCGACTATTTAGAACCCATCCTAGGATATTATCCACTTTTAAAGAAATAAAATGATCTTTTTATCGTTCTTTTATCGTCACAATTTTTGGTCTAGGCATATCCGACGAAAGTCGATGAGGTTTATCGGTATTTCTAATAGATTATGTTTGTTTATTCGTCACATCAAATGTCGTCGTGTATGAGTATTTTTCGGTCGTAATTTAAGGACGATCGTTGATTTATTTGGGGAAATGTTATTCACTCAGAATTCTACGGAAGTTACTCTCAACTTTATGTAAATATAATTAAAGTGATTTAATAAATTAATTCTGATTGAAGAAAAATAGGATTTTCAACATAAATATTTCAAATCTATTTATTATTCATTATTTAAAATCACTATATTATAAGCAGTATAATGCATGTTAGCATAGGTATAGATTTTACTAGCGTCTTTGCAAGCTATTAAATATGATAATGAGCAAAAGTTATATACTAAATTCAATTATTACTGGACGATCCCTTTGGTGCTGTAAAAGTTGAGAAAAAAAATCATTATAGGCTTTAGTTGAGTGAAAATATTAAATGATAGTGTTTATAGATTTTACTATCTCAACTTTAAAATTAATGAGTATAATTAAATCATTTATCACTCATAAATGAAACTCATTTAGTTACTCATATAGTATATTCATTACTAATAACATCAATTTGTGAATAATTTAAGTTTTTTCATTTATGCGATAAAATATATCTTTCATATTTATCGAATATTTACAATCTATGTGTTAAATACGTTTAACTTCGCTACATGCAAATATCTAAAGATAACACATACTTAAAGTGACACTATACACTGCACTTCATGCAGCTACAGCATTAATTTAACTTCCTAATTAAACTAGTGATGAAAACCGTCCGTGTGAACTTTAATTAATGTGTGTAATGTACCCTTAAGATTTACTCTGATATTAATATAAACAATTACTGAATGTAACTCTATACACTCAGTTACTGTTGATATAGTGATGGTACTAAAGCGCTAGTTATAATGTAGGGACTTTGGTTAATGAAATAGACTGTAAGACTCTATAGGAATTTAGTTAATGAAATAGACTGTGATGCTCTATAGGAATTTAGTTAATGAAATAGACTGTAAGACTCTATAGGAATTTAGTTAATGAAATAGACTGTAAGACTCTATAGGAATTTAGTTAATGAAATAGACTGTAAGACTCTATAGGAATTTAGTTAATGAAATAGACTGTGAGACTCTATAGGAATTTAGTTAATGAAATAGACTGTAAGACTCTATAGGAATTTAGTTAATGAAATAGACTGTAAGACTCTATAGGAATTTAGTTAATGAAATAGACTGTAAGACTCTATAGGAATTTATTAAATGAAATAGACTGTAAGACTCTATAGGAATTTATTAAATGAAATAGACTGTAAGACTCTATAGGAATTTAGTTAATGAAATAGACTGTAAGACTCTATAGGAATTTAGTTAATGAAATAGACTGTAAGACTCTATAGGAATTTAGTTAATGAAATAGACTGTGAGACTCTATAGGAATTTAGTTAATGAAATAGACTGTAAGACTCTATAGGAATTTAGTTAATGAAATAGACTGTGAGACTCTATAGGAATTTAGTTAATGAAATAGACTGTAAGACTCTATAGGAATTTAGTTAATGAAATAGACTGTAAGACTCTATAGGAATTTAGTTAATGAAATAGACTGTAAGACTCTATAGGAATTTAGTTAATGAAATAGACTGTAAGACTCTATAGGAATTTATTAAATGAAATAGACTGTAAGACTCTATAGGAATTTATTAAATGAAATAGACTGTAAGACTCTATAGGAATTTAGTTAATGAAATAGACTGTAAGACTCTATAGGAATTTAGTTAATGAAATAGACTGTAAGACTCTATAGGAATTTATTAAATGAAATAGACTGTAAGACTCTATAGGAATTTAGTTAATGAAATAGACTGTAAGACTCTATAGGAATTTAGTTAATGAAATAGACTGTAAGACTCTATAGGAATTTAGTTAATGAAATAGACTGTAAGACTCTATAGGAATTTAGTTAATGAAATAGACTGTAAGACTCTATAGGAATTTATTAAATGAAATAGACTGTAAGACTCTATAGGAATTTATTAAATGAAATAGACTGTAAGACTCTATAGGAATTTAGTTAATGAAATAGACTGTAAGACTCTATAGGAATTTAGTTAATGAAATAGACTGTAAGACTCTATAGGAATTTATTAAATGAAATAGACTGTAAGACTCTATAGGAATTTAGTTAATGAAATAGACTGTAAGACTCTATAGGAATTTAGTTAATGAAATAGACTGTAAGACTCTATAGGAATTTAGTTAATGAAATAGACTGTAAGACTCTATAGGAATTTAGTTAATGAAATAGACTGTAAGACTCTATAGGAATTTAGTTAATGAAATAGACTGTGAGACTCTATAGGAATTTAGTTAATGAAATAGACTGTAAGACTCTATAGGAATTTAGTTAATGAAATAGACTGTAAGACTCTATAGGAATTTAGTTAATGAAATAGACTGTGAGACTCTATAGGAATTTAGTTAATGAAATAGACTGTAAGACTCTATAGGAATTTAGTTAATGAAATAGACTGTAAGACTCTATAGGAATTTAGTTAATGAAATAGACTGTAAGACTCTATAGGAATTTAGTTAATGAAATAGACTGTAAGACTCTATAGGAATTTATTAAATGAAATAGACTGTAAGACTCTATAGGAATTTATTAAATGAAATAGACTGTAAGACTCTATAGGAATTTAGTTAATGAAATAGACTGTAAGACTCTATAGGAATTTAGTTAATGAAATAGACTGTAAGACTCTATAGGAATTTAGTTAATGAAATAGACTGTAAGACTCTATAGGAATTTAGTTAATGAAATAGACTGTAAGACTCTATAGGAATTTATTAAATGAAATAGACTGTAAGACTCTATAGGAATTTAGTTAATGAAATAGACTGTGAGACTCTATAGGAATTTAGTTAATGAAATACACTGAATTTAATACTCTATGTTTATAACAGTAATTTCATAAAATATATGAGAGTTGAAACATCTATTTCGTAGAATATTCCGCGATATTATAATATAATAACACTAGTTTCCATCTTTTGAATTCAATACACCTAATAATTAATTACACGTAGTTCATACATAGCTTTAAACAATATCCTGTATATCTTGTTTCAGAGGATATATATCTCAATATAAAGAAGTATATCAGTGACCGTATGTATTTATCTATCGATATAGGATCTGAAACTCTAGAAATAGTTCCAACTTTTATGAACAATTGGAACGAACTTTAATTAGAGTTGAAGAGTTACTTCACTAGACTGTTGTGAAGAGGGAGGACTCTATTGGTGATGAATTGGTAACAGATTGGTAATAGCGGTAATGAATTGGTATCAGATTGGTAATAGCGGTAATGAATTGGTAACAGATTGGTAATAGCGGTAATGAATTGGTAACAGATTGTTAATAGCGGTAATGAATTGGTAACAGATTGGTAATAGCGGTAATGAATTGGTAACAGATTGGTAATAGCGGTAATGAATTGGTAACAGATTGGTAATAGCGGTAATGAATTGGTAACAGATTGGTAATAGCGGTAATGAATTGGTAACAGATTGGTAATAGCGGTAATGAATTGGTAACAGATTGGTAATAGCGGTAATGAATTGGTAACAGATTGGTAATAGCGGTAATGGATTGGTAACAATGGTATTCATTGGTAACAATGGTATTCATGGGTAACAATGGTATTCATTGGTAACAATGGTATTCATTGGTAACAATGGTATTCATTGGTAACAATGGTATTCATTGGTAACAATGGTATTCATTGGTAACAATGGTATTCATTGGTAACAATGGTATTCATTGGTAACAATGGTATTCATTGGTAACAATGGTATTCATTGGTAACAATGGTATTCATTGGTAACAATGGTATTCATTGGTAACAATGGTATTCATTGGTAATCAATTACGACAAGGCAGACATAATGTTACAATGTTAGAGAATTTCTAATGAGTTTTAAGTGCTTCGTATGAATTAATGATGTGACTAGAGAGATGAAACGACACACTTAGACTTACACACTTAGACTTACACACTTAGACTTACACACTTAGACTTACACACTTAGACTTACACATTTAGACTTACACACTTAGACTTACACACTTAGACTTACACTTTTAGACTTACACACTTAGACTTACACACTTAGACTTACACACTTAGACTTACACATTTAGACTTACACACTTAGACTTACACACTTAGACTTACACTTTTAGACTTACACACTTAGACTTACACACTTAGACTTACACACTTAGACTTACACTTTTAGACTTACACACTTAGACTTACACACTTAGACTTACACACTTAGACTTACACACTTAGACTTAAACACTTAGACTTACACACTTAGACTTACACATTTAGACTTCACACACTTAGACTTACACACTTAGACTTACACTTTTAGACTTACACACTTAGACTTACACACTTAGACTTACACACTTAGACTTACACACTTAGACTTACACTTTTAGACTTACTCACTTAGACTTACACACTTAGACTTACACACTTAGACTTAAACACTTAGACTTACACACTTAGACTTACACACTTAGACTTACACACTTATAGGAACACATTTAGAAGCACACACTTAGAGGAACACACTTAAACTTAAACTCCTCAGAACTTGTTGGTACAGAATCTGTGTACATCTAACAGTCTAACTTGTAATCATGACCCCTCGTTGGGTTCAAATTGAACGAGAAGATCCTTCTGGGGTCAAGGGTGCTATTACCCCTGATGATATTGTAGGTCTCGATCAACTGGCCTCTGAGTCTATACTGCCCCAGGGGTAGGAGGTCTAGGTCTATCAGCTGCCTCTCATAACCTTTGTTAGGTATCTCAGGTATCAACTTGGTCACTCGAGCCTGAATCTCTCCAAGCGTTCCACATCGTACGTTAGCGAAGGAGACCAGAACTGAATAGCATACTCTAAATAGGGCCGAACCAGCGTCTTATACAGGCTCATCGCCTTCTGCCTTTTTCGGTTGATGTAACCTATGATCTTCTGACCATTGAGCACCAAACTTGAATTTGGAGGTTATGAGGACCCGAGGTCATGCTCCTGAAACGTTGCATAGAGAGACTTGTGAACCAAGTAGAGAGTAGTCAGCACGAGCATTTTGCACACCAACATGCAGGACTTAATATTTTCCTGATTTGATTGAACTCAGGAAAATATAAAGTCCTGCACGTTCAGCTCTTTCACCGCATGAGGATCAGTCGCATCGACACCGAGCTTAGTGTCGTCTGCAAACTTACTCATTTTGGAGATTATCCCAGTGTCTAAATCGTTTGTGTAGATGAGGAACAGCAGAGGTCCTCAAACTGATCCCTGGGCACACAGCTGGTAACTACCGACTATTCAGACGGTTTCCCTCCAACGACGACTCGCTGTCTCCTTTCTGACAACCATGCCTCAATCCAGTCAGTCACCTTGCTTACAATACCATGAGCACGTACCTTAGCCATCAATTTGACAAAGGCCTTCTGGAAGTCGAGAAAAACAACATCCACTGACCCAGACCGGTTGTAGGCACGGAAGGTTGAATGGAAGAACTCTAGCAGACTGGTGGTACATGACCTACCTGCTCTAAATCAATGTTGAGAACTCGACAGCAGATTGTTCTGCTCCAAGTGATCTACAACCCTTTCCTTAATTTAATCACTAACCTGTAATTGCCATCCTGATCCTCTAGAATAGGGTTTCCCAACCTTTTTCTTACCATGTACCCCTAGACAGTTTTGATACCTAACTACTATGTATCCTTAATTTTTTTAATATATGTGCCAGGTGAAATAACAAATTTCCATACAATTCTTAGTATTCCTTAGTGAATTATGACGATACATTTAGTTTACGCCTTCAAATTAATGAGTCATGGATGTCTGAACCAATACTCGTTAGAATAATTTTAATTATAGTGGTCGGCAACCCGCGGACTATGTCCTTGGCAACCACTCCGTTGGGCAATTGCTACTGTTCAGCGGAAAAAATATTCAATAATTAATGAATGAATTTGTATGACCTCACATAATTAGACAATACCAGTTGGTAGGAAAATTCAAGTATTTGAGCCGAATACCTGTAAAATGATTACATATAACAATAAGTAGGATTTTGATCAAGAGATTCAGAGTCCTGTATGAGGACCCAGACGAAAAAGTAACACTCTACTCGACCCTTCGCGAAAACATCACAAGAAAGCAGTACCTATTTAAAAGTTAACGAATGTTTTGGCCTACCCAATACAGGCAATACTATTAGCTCCACCCATCTCATTGGACCGCGAGAATAATGTTGACAGTTTGCCGGTCCTCGACGATAAAAAGATTGCCGACCACAGCGTTAGATTGACTCTTCCAAATATTTTACCATGACTGATCATAAGGTGCTTAGCAGTGCACAAATTATGACTTTTGAAATTAACATTTAGCAAAATCTTATAAATTTATATTGATGTGAATGTTACTTTGAAATTATTAGGATGTTAAACTTTTTTTACTGAAACCTCAAATGCACCCCCTTAGATAAGCAAGTGTACCCCCAGGGGTACATGTACCCCAGGTTGGGAAACCCTGCTCTATACCCTTCTTATTAATGAGACATACATTCGCGCTGATCTCCAGTCAAGAGGTACGTCACTAATCTACAACGATGCCTCGAATACTTGACAGAAGTGGCCAACGCAACCGCAACGGATCTCACAACTTTAAGTTAAAACTGGTCAGATCCGGGAGACTTGTGGGAGTCCTTAATTGTGGGGACCACACTTATTTCAGTTCATATTTTGAGAATGGCTTATTCCAATCTTCTACAAATAACCAGATTGAAAATTATGATGGGGTCATAGAAGATATGACGATCACCCCTCTTAATCTTCTATGGCCTTACTTTCATGTCTCCCAGTAAAGCTAATCACAAATAAAAAGCACTTTGTGAAAAATATATCACTTTTACTTGACTTTCCTATTTAGAATTTTGTGTTGAAATATATTTCTCTACAATATTAAATATGCTAAACTTGTTTCTTTGAAGAATATAGAAGCTAATTTTTGAAAAGTGCACAGAGAAATAAAACTCATCGCAGGACTAATTCCACCATTCTCCCTCCATTCTCCTTCTAATGATCTTTCATTTCGTCAAAATTTTAAGCCGAATCTTTCACTGCGAATATTTTAGCGCCAAATCTCGAAAGTAACTCAAAAAGTTGGAGAAACGGAAAACTGTCTGCAATTATGAGAACTTGGGGTGTTGTTGTTATTCTTTATTCAGGGGGAAAATATTTTGGTGTGCAAGATGTGCCTGCCGTATTGTAGTGTTGTGACGTCATGGTATTGGAGAGGAGGCTTTGGAGAAATTAAAGAGTTCGAATTGTATTTCTTGAAAAGGTAACTATCTTAATTTGAATGCGTTTTTTTTTAAATACGTTCAAATTAAACTGTACATTAATACAAGAAAGCATATTAGCTTCTTCATTTACATATGAACATTACTTTGCTGAACAAATATGACAAGAAATAACTGACCTTTACTTGGAAAGTCCAAACATAAATGGTCGTTATGTAGTTTATTGTATCCGATAGTTTGTTGTACTGCACACTTCATGATTGACTAATGACCTGGCAGAAAGGTTGGTAGTGGCGGCATTTATTTGTTTATTAGTATTCTATTTCATAATAGATAAAATGAAAGTGTTAACGCACACTCAGCTAAAGGGGTAAAAAAACGCATTTTTTTAATTATTCGGAACATATATTATATATGTAATCATAAAGATATTAATAATATTTGCGTCATCTCAGATTTCAAAGGCACCAATATTAGTTTCTAGTTATTTTACAATACTTAATAACTAATTGCAAGCATTCATTGTTTTTGTTTATATTTCCCTCCATTGTTTAGTGTTTACATAATAACTTATTTTATAATATTATATGTTTTCTATTGCCTGTTTATTTTTATGAACGGTTCCATTTTTTCCTTTTAATTGTACTATTCTTTTCCTATCTTACCCATCTCTCTCCCCTTTCTTCCCCATCTCTCTCCCCTTTCTTCCCCATCTCTCTTCCCTATCTTCCCCATCTCTCTCCCCTTTCTTCCCCATCTCTCTCCCCTTTCTTCCCCATCTCTCTCCCCTTTCTTCCCCATCTCTCTCCCCTTTCTTCCCCATCTCGCTCCCCTTTCTTCCCCATCTCTCCCCTTTCTTCCCCATCTCTCTCCCCTTTCTTCCCCATCACTCCCCTTTCTTCCTCATCTCTCTCCCCTTTCTTCCCCATCTCTCTCCCCTTTCTTCCCCATCTCTCCCCTTTCTTCCCCATCTCTCTCCCCTTTCTTCCCCATCTCTCCCCTTTCTTCCCCATCTCTCTCCCCTTTCTTCCCCATCTCTCTCCCCTTTCTTCCCCATCTCTCTCCCCTTTCTTCCCCATCTCTCTCCCCTTTCTTCCCCATCTCTCCTTTTGCGTAGTATTCCCACGCACACACACACATACACACACTCATTAAAGTTGCATTCTCCCCGTGATTGGGGCCTATGGGATGGTTGCATCTTCTCCCTGTGGGCCCCTTCTCACCATACCTTTCCCCCAGGAGCTCCACCCCCCTTCCCTCCCCCAATGCCCACTATTTATCGTTAGTCAGGTCTTGTGCTTCTAGGAAGAGTAAAGCTGTGTTGCCGAACTGACTCTCGCCACAATTTCGTTATTAATCTCCTGAAAGCTGATAGAATGCGATGAGTGCATGGTGCAGTGAGTGCATGGTGCACTGAGTGCATGGTGCAGTGCATGGTGCAGTACATGGTGCAGTGCATGGTGCAGTGCATGGTGCAGTGCATGGTGCAGTGCATGGTGCAGTGCATGGTGCAGTGCATGGTGCAGTGCATGGTGCAGTGCATGGTGCAGTGCATGGTGCAGTGCATGGTGCAGTGCATGGTGCAGTGCATGGTGCAGTACATGGTGCAGTACATGGTGCAGTGCATGGTGCAGTGCATTGTAGATAGTAGATGTTATAGAAGACAATAAGAGTTTCTATTCACTGCAGTAAAAGATTTCATGTAAGATTATGTAAATTATTATATAAAGTATTATATTTCTGAAGATTTGTCTTTATTTATTACCAATAAATAAAGTATTATATAAATTATTTTATAAGTTTACAGTAAAGCCATACTTCGTTGTAGTGTACGGTAATACGAATATATGATTTGTACCTTCACAATTGTAATAGGTAGCCTTTGGTTATATTGTTTTCCTTTTTTTCTTGTACTATTTATTTCATTAAAAGATGCAACATGTCTATTATTTCATGTAAATAATAGACATGTTTTTAAACAGCACTCACTATATTTTGCAGCTAAATACTCCCCACAAAGAACAGGGAATAATCGGATTAATTTGAAACTCTTTAAACTCTGCTAAAGTTTCTCAAATTCTACCATGCAAAAGATGTTGTGGCTGGGGTAAGTTTCGAGTTATTGGACGTTTCATGTTTTCGATCATTAGGTAATATAATAATTATTATTATTTAAGTTTTTTTTTAAACTTTAGTGAGTTAAAATGCTAAATTATTCAAATTGGTATAGTATTTTATTATATGTTCGAAAATGTGGAACTGACCGATAACTCGGAACTTAGCCTAATCGTCGCAGTCAAAATTCTCAAATAATTTAATGACTTTTAAATTGTTTATATTTTAAAAATAGATATACTATATTTTTTTTGAATTGCATATTTTTTATTATATAAAGCGTTTCCATCACTGACAAATCTTCTCTGCAATGTGTTTTAAAGGTCCCCTCCACTCTAAATTAAAAAAATATCTGGATTTGCTTTAAATTTGTAGAGCTAAGGTTATATAACATATAACAGAAAAGAAATTTATCAAGTATTCTGTTCATAATTAATTATATAAGAATAATTCACATTCCACTTTTACTCTTTCAAAGATTCATTAGAAGAACAAGGCTGCAGTCTAACTTATCACGTATTGTCGTAAATTTAATGGTAATTAGGTAAATAGGTTCACTTTTAGGTACCTAATGTTTTTTTTTGGTAATGGTATTCAGTACCGGCATAGGTAGCCATTTATAAAATGTCCAAAAGCTTTATTATAGTTTTGAATTTTTCAAGATTCAATGGATTCTTTTTCTTTGCTTGAAATTCAGGGGGTAGTAGAAAGAACGGAAAAAATCTTAAATTACATATTATAATAAAACTATAGAACCAAATTTGAAATGGTTTGCAGTTTTGTAATCAGTAACATTAGTGCTAATGAATAGAATAATTAAACAATTAGATTGGAGGAGAGCTTTAACAAATTAAAAATGATTAAAACTATACCTTTTAATAAACTATAATGCATGTAACCAGGAATAGGGTTTTAGTGACCAAGATTATTGATCAGTGATTGCACATTATTCATTGAATTGATACGCCATAAATAATATTCTTATTTTTCACTACATTAATTACTGCACAAATTAGTATTATTCTCCTTCAACTTGTAACTCTGTCAAAATAGAGAAATTAAATACCTAGCGCTACAATTTAGGACTTCATAACAAAGTAATTTCATTAACAAGCTTCCCATTTTAACGAGTTACTGAAATAGAAACATATAATTCGTATTAAAGTAATTAACAGGGAGTTACTAAACCCTCATTTATTGTTACAAAAACAGCGTATTTTTATTATCAAATTAACGAGAAACAGGTATAATATTCACTTTGAAAATGAAAATTCGTTACGTATTTTATCATTTTATAAATTTTATGTGTTGTACTCAGCATTAATTTTGGAGTTGCAAGAAATATTAAATACTTGACGTAAATTCAATAGAAATCATTGTCAGTAAAATTACAGAATTGTTTCAAGTCCTAATTTCATTCACGTTCTTTTTCTTCTTCATTTGGAAAAGAAAGAACGGAAGCACAAATTGGCGCCAATTTCTTCAGTTCTCATTTCTATAACAGAGAAATCAAACAAAATTTCCTTAGTCTTCACTGCATCAAAATGTTAGAATCCTTTGTAAACAAACACCTTCTTGCCTAACTAATTTAAACTGAATAAAGTTAGTGATACTAGCGATGAAGATTTAATTACCATTAACTATTCAGGAGAATTAACAAGATAAACTCTACACCAATGATGTTGTGTCTTTAGCCTTAATAGCCTCAACATCTAAACACTAAACTGCATTCTAATACAGTTCTAGAACATACAGGATTTGCCTAAATATACAAAATAGAACAGGATGAGAAGCAAGTAAAGTGAGACACTATCGTAAAGCGTCTCCTTGATTACAGTCACAAATAACCTATGAAAAATGTATGAGAATTACTCGACTGTTAGTCTAATGTTACACTACAGAGTTTAATATCCTAAGAGGTTCGTAATGATACAAATAAAAATACCTACCTACAACCTCTTACAAATACCTACCTACAACCTCTTACAAATACCTACCTACAACCTCTTACAAATACCTACCTACAACCTCTTACCAATACCTACCTACAACCTCTTACAAATACCTACCTACAACTTCTTACAAATACCTACCTACAACCTCTTACAAATACCTACCTACAACCTCCTACAAATACCTACCTACAACCTCCTACAAATACCTACCTACAACCTCTTACAAATACCTACCTACAACCTCCTACAAATACCTACCTACAACCTCCTACAAATACCTACCTACAACCTCTTACAAATACCTACCTACAACTTCTTACAAATACCTACCTACAACCTCTTACAAATACCTACCTACAACCTCTTACAAATACCTACCAACAACCTCCTACAAATACCTACCTACAACCTCCTACAAATACCTACCTACAACCTCCTACAAATACCTACCTACAACCTCTTACAAATACCTACCTACAACCTCTTACAAATACCTACCTACAACCTCCTACAAATACCTACCTACAACCTCCTACAAATACCTACCTACAACCTCTTACAAATACCTACCTACAACCTCTTACAAATACCTACCTACAACCTCCTACAAATACCTACCTACAACCTCTTACCAATACCTACCTACAACCTCTTACAAATACCTACCTACAACCTCTTACCAATACCTACCTACAACCTCTTACCAATACCTACCTACAACCTCTTACAAATACCTACCTACAACCTCTTACCAATACCTACCTACAACCTCTTACAAATACCTACCTACAACCTCTTACCAATACCTACCTACAACCTCTTACAAATACCTACCTACAACTTCTTACAAATACCTACCTACAACCTCTTACAAATACCTACCTACAACCTCTTACAAATACCTACCTACCAACAACCTCCTACAAATACCTACCTACAACCTCCTACAAATACCTACCTACAACCTCTTACAAATACCTACCTACAACCTCTTACAAATACCTACCTACAACCTCCTACAAATACCTACCTACAACCTCCTACAAATACCTACCTACAACCTCCTACCAATACCTACCTACAACCTCTTACAAATACCTACCTACAACCTCTTACCAATACCTACCTACAACCTCTTACAAATACCTACCTACAACCTCTTACAAATACCTACCTACAACCTCTTACAAATACCTACCTACAACCTCTTACCAATACCTACCTACAACCTCTTACAAATACCTACCTACAACCTCTTACAAATACCTACCTACAACCTCCTACAAATACCTACCTACAACCTCCTACAAATACCTACCTACAACCTCTTACAAATACCTACCTACAACCTCTTACAAATACCTACCTACAACCTCCTACAAATACCTACCTACAACCTCTTACAAATACCTACCAACAACCTCCTACAAATACCTACCTACAACCTCCTACAAATACCTACCTACAACCTCTTACAAATACCTACCTACAACCTCTTACAAATACCTACCAACAACCTCCTACAAATACCTACCTACAACCTCCTACAAATACCTACCTACAACCTCTTACAAATACCTACCTACAACCTCTTACAAATACCTACCAACAACCTCCTACAAATACCTACCTACAACCTCTTACAAATACCTACCAACAACCTCCTACAAATACCTACCTACAACCTCTTACAAATACCTACCTACAACCTCCTACAAATACCTACCTACAACCTCCTACAAATACCTACCTACAACCTCTTACAAATACCTACCAACAACCTCCTACAAATACCTACCTACAACCTCTTACAAATACCTACCTACAACCTCTTACAAATACCTACCTACAACCTCCTACAAATACCTACCTACAACCTCTTACAAATACCTACCAACAACCTCCTACAAATACCTACCTACAACCTCTTACAAATACCTACCAACAACCTCCTACAAATACCTACCTACAACCTCTTACAAATACCTACCTACAACCTCTTACAAATACCTACCTACAACCTCTTACAAATACCTACCAACAACCTCCTACAAATACCTACCTACAACCTCTTACAAATACCTACCAACAACCTCCTACAAATACCTACCTACAACCTCTTACAAATACCTACCAACAACTTCTAGAACATAAAGGGAAAGGCAATGAAATCCTCTTTTAAAATAAAAGCCGTTCTAAGTAGCCGTTCCATTTTAAAGTGCGATAATTACCATACTATAGAGGGTGTAGCAATACACTATATGAAGCATGGATTTTATTCTATGTTGATAATGGTTATAGCAATAGAATTATCAAATTTCGTTGTAATAAAATTGAAATATGATAACAGCAAACTATGTTGTTTGCTTCAATAGTATTTATATCATTACTGTGACCATTTTGCCTAATTTTAGTGGCTAATTGAATCGGTAAAAAAAAAAGTTAAAATTCGTGTACAAATTTCCGATACTATTGATAATTTGTTCAAAAATAAAAATTATTAATAACAATAACAATTAATGAAGTGACTGCACAACCATTCTTTGTATTTTAATATAATTATATTCCACATTTATCAGCGTCTATTTAAAAATTATTATTGTGTTTTTATTCATCGAAGAATGGACGATTTATCCTCCTTTTCATTGGATTGGCTAGACAAAATATATTAAATAATTTACAATAACTATTATTTCAATAGAAATAAAGGAATTTGAACATATTCGTAATATCACTGTTCTATTTGTAAAACTGAGATTAAAGTTAAAACAAAAGGTAAGACGTGGGTATATTTTTATTAAAATTATTCAAAGAAACAACATCCACTAAAATACATCTATTAAGAAATTATTTCAAAAATCTCTTTCGATCACAACTGAAATAAAGTAAATAGGCGAAGTACTGATGAAGTTACAGGTGAAATGATCACCAACAACAATCATACCCTGGGTATAGAGCTAGACTTTGTCTCGTCTGGAAATTTTTTAGTTAAAGTATCAGAGTCCTAATGATAATTGAAATTTTAATGTATACTTTCATTTTAATACTTCATTCGCCTTTTAGTTTGTATAAACACGAAGTTTTAATCCTTTTACCATCATTTAAATTTAAATTAAAAAAAATTCGAACAGCTGCCTCATGATTCAACTATGAAACTTGGGTGAAAATATCATCACAAATTATAATGATGAAAATATCATCACAAATTATAATGATGAAAATATCATCTCAAATTATAATGATGAAAATATCATCTCAAATTATAACAATGAAAATATCATCACAAATTATAATGATGAAAATATCATCTCAAATTATAATAATGAAAATATCATCACAAATTATAATGATGAAAATATCATCACAAATTATAATGATGAAAATATCATCACAAATTATAATGATGAAAATATCATCACAAATTATAATGATGAAAATATCATCACAAATTATAATGATGAAAATATCATAACAAATTATAATGATGAAATATCATCACAAATTATAATGATGAAAATATCATCACAAATTATAATAATGATGAAAATATCATCACAAATTATAATAATGATGAAAATATCATAACAAATTATAGTGATGAAAATATCATAACAAATTATAATGATGAAAATATCATCTCAAATTATAATGATGAAAATATCATCTCAAATTATAATGATGAAAATATCATCACAAATTATAATGATGAAAATATCATCACAAATTATAATGATGAAAATATCATAACAAATTATAATGATGAAAAGATCATCTCAAATTATAATGATGAAAATATCATCTCAAATTATAATAATGAAAATATCATCACAAATTATAATGATGAAAATATCATAACAAATTATAATGATGAAAATATCATAACAAATTATAATGATGAAAATATCATCACAAATTATAATGATGAAAATATCATAACAAATTATAATGATGAAAATATCATCACAAATTATAATGATGAAAATATCATCACAAATTATAATAATGATGAAAATATCATCACAAATTATAATAATGATGAAAATATCGTAACAAATTATAGTGATGAAAATATCATAACAAATTATAATGATGAAAATATCATCTCAAATTATAATGATGAAAATATCATCTCAAATTATAATGATGAAAATATCATGACAAATTATAATGATGAAAATATCATCACAAATTATAATGATGAAAATATCATAACAAATTATAATGATGAAAAGATCATCTCAAATTATAATGATGAAAATATCATCTCAAATTATAATAATGAAAATATCATCACAAATTATAATGATGAAAATATCATCACAAATTATAATAATGATGAAAATATCATCACAAATTATAATAATGATGAAAATATCATAACAAATTATAGTGATGAAAATATCATAGCAAATTATAATGATGAAAATATCATCTCAAATTATAATGATGAAAATATCATCTCAAATTATAATGATGAAAATATCATCACAAATTATAATGATGAAAATATCATCACAAATTATAATGATGAAAATATCATAACAAATTATAATGATGAAAAGATCATCTCAAATTATAATGATGAAAATATCATCTCAAATTATAATGATGAAAATATCATCACAAATTATAATGATGAAAATATCATAACAAATTATAATGATGAAAATATCATCACAAATTATAATGATGAAAATATCATCACAAATTATAATGATGAAAATATCATAACAAATTATAATGATGAAAATATCATCTCAAATTATAATGATGAAAATATCATAACAAATTATTATGATGAAAATATCATCACAAATTATAATAATGAAAATATCATCTCAAATTATAATGATGAAAATATCATCACAAATTATAATGATGAAAATATCATCACAAATTATAATGATGAAAATATCATCACAAATTATAATGATGAAAATATCATCACAAATTATAATGATGAAAATATCATCACAAATTATAATGATGAAAATATCATAACAAATTATAATGATGAAAATATCATCACAAATTATAATGATGAAAATATCATCACAAATTATAATGATGAAAATATCATCACAAATTATAATGATGAAAATATCATCACAAATTATAATGATGAAAATATCATAACAAATTATAATGATGAAAATATCATCACAAATTATAATGATGGAAATATCATCACAAATTATAATGATGAAAATATCATCACAAATTATAATGATGAAAATATCATAACAAATTATAATGATGAAAATATCATCTCAAATTATAATGATGGAAATATCATAACAAATTATAATGATGAAAATATCATCACAAATTATAATGAAAATATCATCACAAATTATAATGATGAAAATATCATCACAAATTATAATGATGAAAATATCATAACAAATTATAATGATGAAAATATCATCTCAAATTATAATGATGAAAATATCATAACAAATTATAATGATGAAAATATCATCACAAATTATAATGATGAAAATATCATCTCAAATTATAATGATGAAAATATCATCACAAATTATAATGATGAAAATATCATCACAAATTATAATGATGAAAATATCATAACAAATTATAATGATGAAAATATCATCACAAATTATAATGATGAAAATATCATCTCAAATTATAATGATGAAAATATCATCACAAATTATAATGATGAAAATATCATCACAAATTATAATGATGAAAATATCATCTCAAATTATAATGATGAAAATATCATCACAAATTATAATGATGAAAATATCATCTCAAATTATAATGATGAAAATATCATAACAAATTATAATGATGAAAATATCATCACAAATTATAATGATGAAAATATCATCACAAATTATAATGATGAAAATATCATCACAAATTATAATGATGAAAATATCATCACAAATTATAATGATGAAAATATCATAACAAATTATAATGATGAAAATATCATCACAAATTATAATGATGAAAATATCATCACAAATTATAATGATGAAAATATCATCACAAATTATAATGATGAAAATATCATCACAAATTATAATGATGAAAATATCATCTCAAATTATAATGATGAAAATATCATCACAAATTATAATGATGAAAATATCATCTCAAATTATAATGATGAAAATATCATAACAAATTATAATGATGAAAATATCATCACAAATTATAATGATGAAAATATCATCACAAATTATAATGATGAAAATATCATCACAAATTATAATGATGAAAATATCATCACAAATTATAATGATGAAAATATCATCTCAAATTATAATGATGAAAATATCATCTCAAATTATAATGATGAAAATATCATCACAAATTATAATGATGAAAATATCATCACAAATTATAATGATGAAAATATCATAACAAATTGTAATGATGAAAATATCATCACAAATTATAATGATGAAAATATCATAACAAATTATAATGATGAAAATATCATCACAAATTATAATGATGAAAATATCATCTCAAATTATAATGATGAAAATATCATCACAAATTATAATGATGAAAATATCATAACAAATTATAATGATGAAAATATCATAACAAATTATAATGATGAAAATATCATAACAAATTATAATGATGAAAATATCATAACAAATTATAATGATGAAAATATCATCTCAAATTATAATGATGAAAATATCATCTCAAATTATAATGATGAAAATATCATCACAAATTATAATGATGAAAATATCATAACAAATTATAATGATGAAAATATCATCACAAATTATAATGATGAAAATATCATCTCAAATTATAATGATGAAAATATCATCACAAATTATAATGATGAAAATATCATAACAAATTATAATGATGAAAATATCATAACAAATTATAATGATGTAAATATCATCACATATTATAATGATGAAAATATCATCACAAACTATAATAATGATGAAAATATCATCACAAATTACAATAATGATGAAAATATCATCACAAATTATAATAATGATGAAAATATCATAACAAATTATAATGATGAAAATATCATCACAAATTATAATGATGAAAATATCATCCAAAATTATAATGATGAAAATATCATCACAAATTATAATGATGAAAATATCATAACAAATTATAATAATGATGAAAATATCATCACAAATTATAATAATGATGAAAATATCATCACAAATTATAATAATGATGAACTGTGTCATCTCACTTTAAACTTTGTAAGGCAAAAATGGTAACACACTGACTCTTTTTAATTCAATTCAAGAAAAATTGAATAAACAAGAGCAATGAGATAAGATGTATTAAAATGAGTAAATTTAAGAGTTTTCGCTTTATTTTGCTATTAGAGAGATATCCTTTAAATACTAGCAACAGTTAGCTAGACGATACAGTCCTCTGTTCACTGTCTGTCCTACGAGTCTACAGGACTGGTCGAAGTAGAGCCAAGTGGAAGGCTACAGTTGATGGCCACACTGAACAGTAGCGCTGCGTGAAAGCAAATCATCTTAATTGGGTAGTTTTGGTGCTCTGAATTCTTGAAATTGGGTGATAACTAAGATTGTGACCATATGCATTTAAAATCATAGATCTTAATAATATCATACACGAAATGAAATAGTATTGAATACTGTATATCGCTGGTTTAGAACGATTAAATAGTCTTTAATTCATTATGTTAATACTACTTTCAGGATCTATGATTTTAAACGCATATTGTCACAACCCTAGTGATAACTTCACATGTGTAGGTTAGGAAAAACATAAAACTTGCAGGAACTGAAGAAAACATCATTCGCCCAATTAATTAAGTAGCCCTAAGTTTCGCTTGAAATCTTGTTTTTCACTTCGGTAAAAATAGTTCTCAAAAAGATGGTGTCCTTCGTCATGGCACACTATAGTGAACTTTAAATGAGCCTCGTCACATGTGTTTATTTCCTTCCATTGCATTTATGAATTAACAAAAATATCGCTCTGTGATTTGTCAAGAGAATTGAAACGTCACCACACATAATAACACATTAACTCTGATTGGTGCATTCACTTGGCGCCAAAGAAGCAAATGAAAAGACATTCTTCTTGTAATGAGAACACCTCCACATCTTCTCCGCAGTGTATCCTATTCCAAATCTGTTTGCCTTCCTTTGAGAGCTGGCAGAGAATCTTAGGTAAACTTCTTTTAAAGATGAAACATACAATGCAGGTATATTGAATGTAGCTCACGCTCTGCTATGTTATTCTTGCGTTTTGGATATTATTTACGCTTCTGAACATCCATCACACGTACTGAACCCTTAAAACACTGAACATATTCTGTTCAATGTGATGGAATCATAAACTCGTCGCATATAAAATACCAAAATGGAAAAAAAATCTTGTCATTCTGTCCATTTAAATTAATATCTTAAACTCAAACTAATTATTAATTGAAGAGAAATTCATGATGATACAATAAACATATTTTCTAACTTAATTATTTTTAAATGATATTTTACATTATTAATCACACTAAAGATGAATAATTTAATTTATATTAGTTTAGTAAGATATAAGGTTTAGTACATATTCATACAATACCGTAAATAATTTTTTCAAAGTGTAAAACAAATTGCAATTAGTGGAGCATGTAATTTTTGAATTGATTTCAAGTTTGGCAGATTCAAATCTCCATTTGTGATTGTAATTTATTCGCAAATTCTGATTGTCAAAGCTAGTAGTGACATTTTTTATCGTTCTGCCCATTTCCAAATTTCAGCTGCCTTATTTTGTGAGAGTCTGATTGCCAAAGCTCTGTTATGTCTATGCTACTGAAAAATACGAAATACGTTTGATGATCTTACAAATAGTTCTACTCTTTTGCAATTTTTAAAAGACTAGAAAAAAAAAAAAGTTTGAAATTCAAATTTTTATAAATTACTATATTGTTAAAGGTATACAAATAATTAATTAAAAAATTTTCTCCCAATCTATCTTCCTGAACATAAAATATAACAAGATCAACTACATTGGACGTTCTCTCCTAGATTTTTTTTGATATAAAAATATTTATTTTGGTTTGAAGTAATTCACACCAAAGTTTTACTTTCCAAGAGGATTTCAGTTCATTTAGTTCTAAAATGTTGCAGGTACTTGTATCATTACGAACCTCTTAGGATATTAAACTCTGTAGTGTAACAATAGACTAACAGTCGAGTAATTCCCATACATTTTTCATACGTTATTTGTGAGTGTAATCAAGGAGACGCTTTAAGATAGTGTCTCACTTTACTTGCTTCTCATCCTGTTCTATTTTGTATATTTAGGTAAATCCTGCATGTTCTAGAACTGCATTAGAATGCAGTTTGGTGTTTAGATGTTGAGGCTATTAAAGCTAAAGACACAACATCATTGGTGTAGAGTTTATCTTGTTAATTCTCCTGAATAGTTAATGGTAATTAAATCTTCATCGCTAGTATCACTAACTTTATTCAGTTTAAATTAGTTAGGCAAGAAGGTGTTTGTTTACAAAGGATTCTAACATTTTGATGCAGTGAAGACTAAGGAAATTTTGTTTGATTTCTCTGTTATAGAAATGAGAACTGAAGAAATTGGCGCCAATTTGTGCTTCCGTTCTTTCTTTTCCAAATGAAGAAGAAAAAGAACGTGAATGAAATTAGGACGTGAAACAATTCTGTAATTTTACTGACAATCATTTCTATTGAATTTACGTCAAGTATTTAATATTTCTTGCTACTCCATAATTAATGCTGAGTAAAACACATAAAATTTATAAAATGATAAAATACGTAACGAATTTTCATTTTCAAAGTGAATATTATACCTGTTTCTCGTTAATTTGATACTAAAAATACGCTGTTTTTGTAACAATAAATGAGGGTTTAGTAACTCCCTGTTAATTACTTTAATATGAATTATATGTTTCTATTTCAGTAACTCGTTAAAATGGGAAGCTTGTTAATGAAATCACTTTGTTATGAAGTCCTAACTTGTAGCGCTTGGTATTTAATTTCTCTATTTTGACAGAGTTACAAGTTGAAGGAGAATAATACTAATTTGTGCAGTATTTAATACATTTAACATTTAATGTATTAGACAGTTATTACATTTAGAAATTATTATTATTGAACAATATTATTGTAGATGCTATGCATGAATAGTGATTCATTTTAAAAGTGTACTACTACTATGTACAGTCTAGTAGCTCACTAGTACAGTCTAGTAGCTCACTAGTACAGTCTAGTAGCTCACTAGTACAGTCTAGTAGCTCACTAGTACAGTCTAGTAGCTCACTAGTACAGTCTAGTAGCTCACTAGTACAGTCTAGTAGCTCACCAGTACAGTCTAGTAGCTCACCAGTACAGTCTAGTAGCTCACCAATACAGTCTAGTAGCTCACTAGTACAGTCTAGTAGCTCACTAGTACAGTCTAGTAGGTCACTATACTAGTTATTTAGAGGAAGTACCTATTAAGGTGCCATCTCTTTCTGTGTAGTCTACTTATGTCTGTGTGAAACTGTGTGAATGTGTGTATAACCCCTGTGTAGTTATGCCCTACTGTGTGAATGTGTTTGTGTAAAATCCATTATACAAAAACTATATTATTTTATTATAGCATTAATTGAAATAAATAAATAGAAGTCATAGCATTATTTGCTTCTTGTTAACAGACTTTCATGAGGATAAAAGTGTTGAATTATTATTACAATGGAAAATGTTTGTATTGTCATTATATCAAATAATGCAATAATAATAAATCATCAGAGGCTTATATTCTACATCTAACAAATTGTTTGTTATTTATAAGTGTATATATATTTTCCTAGGTTTTTTTTTTTGATACAATTATTGATTGCATTAACTAGTTAGATAGTAAGTAATTATTATTGTATTATCTTATTAGATATTACAAATTATTATTGTATTATTTAACTAGCTAAATATTATTAAATTGCTTGCATAATATCTTATTTATTATAAGATAGCCCTTTATTCAGATTGACAAGCTTTAAAAAATGGTTTTTCTTTCTCTAATGATACCATATGATTGGTGTATTTTGACTTGAAAAAGGAAATACCAAATTAGCTAAGAGTGAAAATACCTACCGAATATTATTAATCAATTTACATTTAGTTTTATAAAGGATTTAATTAGCAAAGTGATTTAAAACCATTACGTAACAGTGTGTAATAACTTAATGTTAATAAAGTGAACAGAAATTATAGTCAACTGAACTGTTATATGAATGATATTATAATTATATTATAACTCTCTACCCTCTCTTATTCCCTCTCTTATATTCCCTCTCTCTTATTCCCTCTCATTATTCCCTCTCTTATTCCCTCTCCCTTATTCCCTCTCCCTTATTCCCTCTCTCTTATTCCCTCTCTCTTATTCCCTCTCTTTTATTCCCTCTCTCTCATTCTCTCTCTTTTATTCCCTCTCTTTTATTCCCTCTCTTATTCCCTCTCTCTTATTCCCTCTCATTATTCCCTCTCTTATTCCCTCTCCCTTATTCCCTCTCCCTTATTCCTTCTCTCTTATTCCCTCTCTCTTATTCCCTCTCTCTCTTATTCCCTCTCTCTCATTCTCTCTCTTTTATTCCCTCTCTCTTATTCCCTCTTTTCCCCAGTTTCCGAAGGTGTCATCAATCACTTCCTCTCAGTCAGTCTCCAAAGTTTCACTCTAACCTCTACAGCCTCCATTCACTGCCATTAAACTAGAGAAAACTGCTGTGGAACTGCTGTGGAACTTCTAAAAACTGCTGTGGATTTGACAAAACTGCTGTGGAACTGCCATAAACTGCTGTGGAACTGCCATAAACTGCTGTGGAACTGCCATAAACTGCTGTGAAACTGTAAAAACTGCTGTGGAACTGACAAAACTGCTGTGGAACTGCCATAAACTGCTGTGGAACTGACAAAACTGCTGTGGAACTGCCATAAACTGCTGTGAAACTGTAAAAACTGCTGTGGAACTGACAAAACTGCTGTGGAACTGCCATAAACTGCTGTGGAACTGCCATAAACTGCTGTGGAACTGCCATAAACTGCTGTGAAACTGTAAAAACTGCTGTGGAATTGACAAAACTGCTGTGTAACTGACAAAACTGCTGTGGAACTGCCATAAACTGCTGTGGAACTGCCATAAACTGCTGTGAAACTGCCATAAACTGTTGTGAAACTGCAGAAACTGTTGTGAAACTGCAGAAACTGTTGTGAAACTGCAGAAACTGTTGTGAAACTGCAGAAACTGTTGTGAAACTGCAGAAACTGTTGTGAAACTGCAGAAACTGTTGTGAAACTGCAGAAACTGTTGTGAAACTGCAGAAACTGTTGTGAAACTGCAGAAACTGTTGTGAAACTGCAGAAACTGTTGTGAAACTGTAAAAACTGCTGTGAAACTGCAGAAACTGTTGTGAAACTGCAGAAACTGTTGTGAAACTGCAGAAACTGTTGTGAAACTGCAGAAACTGCTGTGGAACTGACAAAACTGCTGTGGAACTGACAAAACTGCTGTGGAACTGACAAAACTGCTGTGGAACTGACAAAACTGCTGTGGAACTGCAAAACTGCTGTGGAACTGACAAAACTGCTGTGGAACTGACAAAACTGCTGTGGAACTGACAAAACTGCTGTGGAACTGACAAAACTGCTGTGGAACTGTAGAAACTGCCAAAAAACTACTGTGGAGATGCTTCGAAATTAAAGTGTAGAGAATTCACTTCCAAATGAGCATAACTTAATTTAAAGCTAGATGACGTGCACTCGTAGAGCGTAAACATTCGCCGTCGCATATAACCCTGACAATCCAATAATTTGCCTTTATTTATAACCTTGACCTTTGACCCTACCTCTCCCAAAATCTAACCAAATGGTAACTGCACATTTACCAATCGTTCAACCACATTCCAATGAATTTGGTTGAATACTTTTTGAGTTATGCGAATAACAAATTGACAAATATTTAAATGCTGCCTAAAATATAACTTTCCGCAATCTGCGAAGTTAACTATGTAAATCTAAATCAAATTGTTTATAGGGTATGATGGAATTTTAATTTCAAATATCATTTAGTGTTATAATTTGTGTTAGTACTTCTTCATATGCAGGGTACACACTCACATTGTAGGTATGACATATCTTCGGTGTGAATATCCCCCCCCCCCTCCGTGGAGTATCTTCGGTGTGAATATCTCCTTAGAAAAATGTCTTTGACGCTACTTTACTGGTGTAAACATCAAGGCGAGGTTATATTTATCTTATGACAAGTTACTATTTAATAGTCTTATTTGATATGGATTTGTATGAATGGATATTGTCAGAGTTTTACGGAATATGGCCTCAGTCTACGGAATATGGCCTCAGTCTACGGAATATGGCCTCAGTCTACGGAATATGGCCTCAGTCTACGGAATATGGCCTCAGTCTACGGAATATGGCCTCAGTCTACGGAATATGGCCTCAGTCTACGGAATATGGCCTCAGTCTACGGAATATGGCCTCAGTCTACGGAATATGGCCTCAGTCTACGGAATATGGCCTCAGTCTACGGAATATGGCCTCAGTCTACGGAATATGGCCTCAGTCTACGGAATATGGCCTCAGTCTACGGAATATGGCCTCAGTCTACGGAATATGGCCTCAGTCTACGGAATATGGCCTCAGTCTACGGAATATGGCCTCAGTTTACGGAATATGGCCTCAGTCTACGGAATATGGCCTCAGTCTACGGAATATCGCCTCAGTCTACGGAATTTGGCCTCAGGCTACGGAATATGGCCTCAGTCTACGGAATATGGCCTCAGTCTACGGAAGATGAC
>CANNZV010003644.1:33254-91075 GCA_947561585.1 Caprella mutica
TGGCCTCAGGCTACGGAATATGGCCTCAGTCTACGGAATATGGCCTCAGTCTACGGAATATGGCCTCAGTCTACGGAATATGGCCTCAGTCTACAGAATATGACCTCAGTCTACGGACTTTGGCCTCAAGATTTGATTAATTATATCTCCCTTTAATAATGATACATCATTATTAATTAGCTGTATGATTTCATTATAATATGAATAAAATTTAGGAAAATTTTTATGAAACACTCACATACAATTCTGTGATGAGATAGACAACGTTTTCGTTAGTATTTTTACCTTCACCTCTTTAGTGTAATTTTTAGATAGAGATAGTGTCCATCTCATTCATCAATTAGAGATAGTCTCCATCTCATTCATCAATTAGAGACAGAAGAGATAGTCTCCATCTCATTCACCAATTAGAGATAGTAGAGATGCTCCCCATTCACACTCACCAATTAGAGATAGTAGAGATAGTCTCCATTCACACTCACCAATTATAGATAGTAGAGATGATCCCCATTCACACTCACTAATTAGAGACAGTAGAGATAGTCTCCATTCACACTCACCAATTAGAGTTAGTTGAGATAGTCTCCATTCACACTCACCAAAAAGAGATAGTAGAGATGCTCCCCATTCACACTCACTTCATCACTCTCTATTTACGTTTTTTTCAGTTTGTGAATTCTAGGAGTGAATTCAGGTTTCTCGTTTGTCTTAGAATTTTCCAGCTGTCGCTACATTTTGTCATGTGTCTAATGCCTGTGGTAGAGTGTCTGCTGTGCCATTGCTGTGCCTCTGGCTGTGTACTGGGCAGGAGGGGGTTAGTGTGTTAATTTAAATGTACTTTGGCTTTAACTGACTCAGTGCTATGAATTTTAAAGTGGTTTTTACTTATATCAAATATTATTAATATTTGGGGTTTCTTCCTAGCCGATTGACGGCAAGGAATTTGCATTCAAAATCATTTAAATTATTTATTACAGTAGAATATTATTATATTTTATGTGTATCATTGTGATGCTTGAAGATATTATAAGAATATTTTATTAATATTGAATGGATGTTTTTGTTGATAGTTGATATATATTTTTCTCTGGATCAAAATTAAGATCAAATGTTGAGTAAAGAAATTCGATTTCATAAATACAGAAATTAAACTGGATTATTACCATTTCAGAAATGTATGTATATACTAACATCTCTAGAATTCTACTGAATTCCTCTCTATTCCTTGATTCCAAGAATTCCACATTGCTGATTGGTATGTATTCCTGTGTGAGAGAAATGAGGAATAGTGGGAATGATTCATAGCTTGATTGATGGTGTACCATCATCACAAAGAGTGGTGTACCATCATCACAAAGAGTGGTGTACCATCATCACAAAGAGTGGTGTACCATCATCACAAAGAGTGGTATACCATCACCACAAAGAGTGGTGTACCATCACCACAAAGAGTGGTGTACCATCATCACAAAGAGTGGTGTACCATCATCACAAAGAGTGGTGTACCATCATCACAAAGAGTGGTATACCATCACCACAAAGAGTGGTGTACCATCATCACAAAGAGTGGTGTACCATCATCACAAAGAGTGGTATACCATCACCACAAAGAGTGGTGTACCATCACCACAAAGAGTGGTGTACCATCATCACAAAGAGTGGTGTACCATCACCACAAAGAGTGGTATACCATCATCACAAAGAGTGGTATACCATCACCACAAAGAGTGGTGTACCATCACCACAAAGAGTGGTGTACCATCACCACAAAGAGTGGTATACCATCATCACAAAGAGTGGTATACCATCACCACAAAGAGTGGTGTACCATCACCACAAAGAGTGGTGTACCATCACCACAAAGAGTGGTGTACCATCACCACAAAGAGTGGTGCACCATCATCACAAAGAGTGGTGTACCATCACCACAAAGAGTGGTATACCATCACCACAAAGAGTGGTGTACCATCACCACAAAGAGTGGTGCACCATCATCACAACGAGTGGTGCACCATCATCACAAAGAGTGGTGTACCATCACCACAAAGAGTGGTATACCATCATCACAAAGAGTGGTGTACCATCACCACAAAGAGTGGTGTACCATCATCACAAAGAGTGGTGTACCATCATCACAAAGAGTGGTGCACCATCATCACAAAGAGTGGTGTACCATCACCACAAAGAGTGGTGTACCATCATCACAAAGAGTGGTGTACCATCATCACAAAGAGTGGTGTACCATCACCACAAAGAGTGGTGTACCATCATCACAAAGAGTGGTGTACCATCACCACAAAGAGTGGTGTACCATCATCACAAAGAGTGGTGTACCATCACCACAAAGAGTGGTGTACCATCATCACAAAGAGTGGTGTACCATCATCACAAAGAGTGGTGCACCATCATCACAAAGAGTGGTGTACCATCACCACAAAGAGTGGTGTACCATCACCACAAAGAGTGGTGTACCATCACCACAAAGAGTGGTGCACCATCATCACAAAGAGTGGTGTACCATCACCACAAAGAGTGGTATACCATCATCACAAAGAGTGGTGTACCATCACCACAAAGAGTGGTGTACCATCATCACAAAGAGTGGTGTACCATCATCACAAAGAGTGGTGCACCATCATCACAAAGAGTGGTGTACCATCACCACAAAGAGTGGTGTACCATCATCACAAAGAGTGGTGTACCATCATCACAAAGAGTGGTGCACCATCATCACAAAGAGTGGTGTACCATCACCACAAAGAGTGGTGTACCATCACCACAAAGAGTGGTGTACCATCATCACAAAGAGTGGTGTACCATCATCACAAAGAGTGGTGTACCATCATCACAAAGAGTGGCGCACCATCATCACAAAGAGTGGTGTACCATCATCACAAAGAGTGGTGTACCATCACCACAAAGAGTGGTGCATCATCACCACAAAGAGTGATGTTCACCACAAAGATTGGTGCACGAAATAAAAATTTCCAGTATTCAATATTCACTAATATTAATATCTTCTCTTAATAATATATTTAGTTAATATTTATAACTTTTAAAGCATCAGGCAATAGAGTATTCTTCACTGTAGAAATTCTTTATAATTTTGTTTATCTCTTAGAGATAACTTCATACTGCTACCTAAAATAAAGTAGAATATATAGTGGTTTAAACTCCATTCGTTGCATTGTAGTACCTTATCACTAGACCTACCAAACAGTCAAATCCACTGCTTGGTAATTCTAGTGATAAACTGAATATTTTATATTATTTTCATTACAGGTTAACTAATTTAATTTTCAATATCATACTCATTCAAACCATTTAGTTTTGAACTATTCTATTAAAAAAAATACCAGACATTATAAGAGGCAACTGACTGCACACCAGAGGCAGAGGGTTAAGCTGGCACTAACCATTAGGAATTATTATCACCACCAGTCAAAGGAAAATAACTTTCAAATGTTTCCAATACCCAAATGTGGAAATGATGTTTCCTTTGAGATTAATCCCCCCCCCCTCCCATCCCTCCACCGTATTGAGTTCAAGACATGTCCCCCTCTTTTTCGCATTCCCCATCGATGGGGGAAGAGGAAGCAGAATTCCTTCACGCTCCTGAAATTTAAGAGGAATTTCCCCGAGACTTTTCTATCGCCAAATCAATTTTGCGGCAAAGCCCATACGAGGGTTTGGCCTTACCATGCCATTTTATTAAAACTCAGATTTTAAAAATTGTCGGATGGTTCCACATTTTCGGTCATGTAAGAAATAAATACATAATAGATATTATTTAACTTATAAGTGAATTGGTATCCGTGATACCTGCAGGGTACCATGGATACCATGCAGTTAATGGCATGGTATCATGGATACCATGCCATTGACTAATCTTTATCTATTTTTTAACAACTCTTTTAATTTCTTTTTCAATTGAATCTGATATATTTTTTACATATACTTTAATAGCTATACTATTACTATACATTACATATACATGTAATACATCGCACCCCCTTCTATTTATTTATGTCACAGAATTGACATGAATTTATTCATTATATAATTAATTCAATCCTTCACAAGCGAGTTATTATTAGTTAATGTGAAGAGAGTCTCTATATTTATTACATTAGTTATTATTGTATTGTCTGGCTGGAGGGGAATATATTCCAGTGTTTCGAGTTGAAGACAGAAATAACTAAGGTTGATTTATTTATTATATTAATTGTATGAATGTTGTGAAGTTATTTGTAATAACGTTTAGAAGCTTTAATATTATTCAACTTATTGTAAATAATTTAAGTTTTAAGAAAAATATTTTAAATGAAATTGTTCAAAATTTTCAAATTATAACTTACCCAAATTATTTTTAAAGTGCAACAACAATATTAATTATCAAACAACTTTTGCGAACCACTGAACCATGTGATTATTATTGGGGGGGGGGGTCGCCGGTGGGAGGGCAGGTGAGCACTCAGCCACGATTAGCCCATATGTACTAAATCCCCATTGAACCGTTCAGCATCCCAATTCTTTTAAAGAAGGTAGAAAGATGCGAAAAGCTGAAAGTCCTGGTAATTCTGTGGAGGTACGTCAGAAGTCCATCTATAAAGTAAAGTCTTCAGTACTGTGATAAGAAGGTATTCTCCAACAAATTGAGTGCTTGCCTCTGGAGCAAGACCACATCGTCTGCAAATATCAACTGTCCATTTTCCAGTAATCCTGTTATGGGGTTCAATATTCTCGTCCACTGTCAGAATTTGCAGGGTACGATGAATTTCTTCCAGGTCAGCGACAGAAGTCTCTGCCTACCTTTCTTGCAATTTCCTCCAGCCCATGCCACGGGCTTCGTCCTCTTCAGCAGCAAAGAACCAAACACGTCCACGAATATTTACCTAGCCAGTTGGAGGCGCCATAGTGCTGGGGTGCAGACCTTCCATGCGTAGGTTCATGTTGGACTCCTCCATGAGCTGAAAGAGGTCATTCCCGCTCTCGGTCACGTTCAACGGATCCCACGCAGGAAATCTCTTGTAGGAGTCAAGTCTCATAGACCGATAACTCGGAAACCATTACCGGATCCGAGTCCTGGAACCAGCCTGTTTACCTCCTCCTTCACCCACCCGAGAGAACGCTCTTCCGAGCAGATAACCCGTATTCGGCCATAATGGTGAGTACAATTTTCTACCTGGACGGGCAACTCGGGTGTTTTGCTTGCTTGATCAATGACTCTCTTGTTGAGAGTCCGTTTTCACGAGCACAAACTTTTCCAGAGTAACATTATCAGTGGTGGAGCCCACATACAACGAAAGAGTATTCTTTGCCGCTTCAGAAAGCATAAGGTCTTTAACCTTCAAAACCTTCTGAGGTGGCTATTTGGAAGAGCCAGACGTAAAACCTAAAGATCGCTTCCAATTGGAATTTTCAATATGCTCCGACATCTAGGGTTCTTCAACTGAGGTACACGGTCCAACATGTGTCCTTAGTTTCCTCTAACGGTTCTTTTGACCTGAATCCTTCACAGAATTCCGTCCATCGGAGGTTTGAGTATGGGACCCTGAATCCCTTTTCATTCCCTGGTTGAGCGATCTCAGTTGCTTTCGTCATGTCAATTTTCCGGCGCTGAAGTATTCCGTATCCCGAAGGATCGGCGTCGCCCTCTGGCCGTGAAACAGGATGATCGCCAGGTAACCATATAGCTTTCGCATCTCCCGTTTTGGGTTTAATACAGAATTTTCCGTGAGTCTTCATATAACTTTAAGTAAAAAAATTCAGGACCCGATCAGCGTTCTCAACACAGTCGAGGCAAAGGTCATGCATATGGTCTCTTCAAAAGAGAGATCGCCTTCCCGTGTCATGGTTCTCATAGGCTCCCTTACTGGTCTCAGCCGCTCATTCCTCTCCAAAAGGGTTCTAATGCCACTCCCAGTTAGCAATGTTTCTTGTGCCAACATTGGGACAACATTAAACCGAGAATTATTGCTACCTAGGTCTGGGGCTATTATGCCTTTGTATGTCTATCTCCACCAGCGAGACTCGCACTTACCAGTGCTAACAATGCAGAGGTTTGCCCCTGTCACCATAGACGCTACTCCATGGCCACAGATCGGCTTTGGACAACTATCGATATAAAGTGTTGCGTTGCCATCAAAAGGCGCCGAAGGTCGACCACAAACACTTCCTACGACTCTGACAACACCCACTGGTTCAACCAAAATCTCCATATCTCCAAGACAGGTTGTGTCATTGTTACGCTTGGGCTCGTCCATCATCCTACTTAAATCCCGGCGACTTTTTATTGAGACCATCCAAGGAGGTCATCCGAGCAACCAGCTATTTGCAAGGATTCAAATATCAGAGCCCTCTCCCCCAATCAACCGCCCAGAGATTCTTAGTCTGAACCATGGGGTTCAGTTGTTCAGCATTCTACATCTTCACATAGCTCCATCCACTGCTCCACATATCTCCATTGCTCCACATAACTCCTTAGCTCCTCATATCTCCACTGCTCGACATATCTCCACTGCTCGACATATCTCCATTTCTCCTCATAGCTCCATCGTTCCTCATATCACCACTACTCCACATATATCTATCCACTGCTCCACATATCTCCATTTCTCTACATAGCTCCATAGCTCCTCGTATCTCCACTTATCCACATATCTCCACACATCTGCAGAGCTATATCACTCCCACTCCCTCTAACTCTGTTTGTACAGTTAACAAAACATCACGAGGTAAAATGTGTGTCGTAATTGAATGAGTGCCTCGTAAGTGGTCTGCCTTCTTCAAGGAGAAAACTATTTTCTGGCCTTCTATCGCCTTCTTAGAACACTGCCGAGAACTTACCGTGGATTGGAGATGATTAGCCGAACGGGTAACTTTTCTCTAGCGTTTTTGAGAACTTATAAAATGTGGTCAATTCTTTTCATATTTTCAGGTGTGGATTTTTTCCTATTTTGAGGTTGTGGCAATGACGTTAGTGATGTGTAATGGGGAGATTGAAAACAAATTATGGCTACTTTAAATATATTATAATAGAACTTAAATATCTTCTGTGGTACCTGGAGGTATCATTGATATATACCATTTACAATAAAAGTTAAATAATAATTAATTTTATTTTTCCACACATGATCGAAAATGTGGGACCGTTCAATAACTCGAAACTTACACCAAATCACTTAGAAGTCTACTAAATCAAACTGTAGCATTAAAGTGCTAGTGTCTTTTTCCTTTAATATCTCCCCATGTTGTTCAATATATTACAGCACAGTTCATCTCAGTCGCTAAAAACAAACACCGCCTGCCCTTAAAATGAAACAAAAAACACCCAAGAAATGCAAAGACTGCACAGGCTAGGCAGACTGGAGCAGTATTAGACTGCACAGTCTAGGCAGACTGGAGCAGTATCAGACTGCACAGTCTAGGCAGACTGGAGCAGTATCAGACTGCACAGTCTAGGCAGACTGGAGCAGTAGTAGACTGCACAGTCTAGGCAGACTGGAGCAGTATTAGACTGCACAGTCTAGGCAGACTGGAGCAGTAATAGACTGCACAGTCTAGGCAGACTGAAGCAGTATTAGACTGCACAGTCTAGGCAGACTGGAGCAGTATTAGACTGCACAGTCTAGGCAGACTGGAGCAGTATTAGACTGCACAGTCTAGGCAGACTGGAGCAGTATTAGACTGCACAGTCTAGGCAGACTGGAGCAGTATTAGACTGCACAGTCTAGGCAGACTGGAGCAGTAATAGACTGCACAGTCTAGGCAGACTGGAGCAGTATTAGACTGCACAGTCTAGGCAGACTGGAGCAGTAATAGACTGCACAGTCTAGGCAGACTGGAGCAGTATTAGACTGCACAGTCTAGGGAGACTGGAGCAGTAATAGACTGCACAGTCTAGGCAGACTGGAGCAGTAATAGACTGCACAGTCTAGGCAGACTGGAGCAGTATTAGACTGCACAGTCTAGGCAGACTGGAGCAGTATTACACTGCACAGTCTAGGCAGACTGGAGCAGTATTAGACTGCACAGTCTAGGCAGACTGGAGCAGTAATAGACTGCACAGTCTAGGCAGACTGGAGCAGTATTAGACTGCAGAGTCTAGGCAGACTGGAGCAGTATTAGACTGCACAGTCTAGGCAGACTGGAGCAGTATTAGACTGCACAGTCTAGGCAGACTGGAGCAGTATTAGACTGCACAGTCTAGGCAGACTGGAGCAGTATTAGACTGCACAGTCTAGGCAGACTGGAGCAGTAATAGACTGCACAGTCTAGGCAGACTGGAGCAGTATTAGACTGCACAGTCTAAGCAGACTGGAGCAGTAATAGACTGCACAGTCTAGGCAGACTGGAGCAGTATTAGACTGCACAGTCTAGGCAGACTGGAGCAGTAATAGACTGCACAGTCTAGGCAGACTGGAGCAGTAATAGATTGCACAGTCTAGGCAGACTGGAGCAGTATTAGACTGCACAGTCTAGGCAGACTGGAGCAGTATTACACTGCACAGTCTAGGCAGACTGGAGCAGTATTAGACTGCACAGTCTAGGCAGACTGGAGCAGTAATAGACTGCACAGTCTAGGCAGACTGGAGCAGTATTAGACTGCAGAGTCTAGGCAGACTGCAGCAGTATTACACTGCACAGTCTAGGCAGACTGCAGCAGTATTAGACTGCACAGTCTAGGCAGACTGGAGCAGTAATAGACTGCAAAGTCTAGGCAGACTGGAGCAGTATTAGACTGCACAGTCTAGGCAGACTGGAGCAGTAATAGACTGCACAGTCTAGGCAGACTGGAGCAGTATTAGACTGCAGAGTCTAGGCAGACTGCAGCAGTATTACACTGCACAGTCTAGGCAGACTGCAGCAGTATTAGACTGCACAGTCTAGGCAGACTGGAGCAGTAATAGACTGCAAAGTCTAGGCAGACTGGAGCAGTATTAGACTGCACAGTCTAGGCAGACTGCAGCAGTAATAGACTGCACAGTCTAGGCAGACTGGAGCAGTATTAGACTGCAGAGTCTAGGCAGACTGCAGCAGTATTACACTGCACAGTCTAGGCAGACTGCAGCAGTATTAGACTGCACAGTCTAGGCAGACTGGAGCAGTAATAGACTGCACAGTCTAGGCAGACTGGAGCAGTATTAGACTGCAGAGTCTAGGCAGACTGCAGCAGTATTACACTGCACAGTCTAGGCAGACTGCAGCAGTATTAGACTGCACAGTCTAGGCAGACTGGAGCAGTAATAGACTGCAAAGTCTAGGCAGACTGGAGCAGTATTAGACTGCAGAGTCTAGGCAGACTGCAGCAGTATTAGACTGCTTTGCATACGACAAGAACATTTATCTCGATATATTCTGATTTATTATAAACTGGTGTTTTATCGTATTCTGTAATTTCTATATTATGTTTTTGAATGCCCCCAGGGGCTCTATCCTGAAGCTGTCTGTGGTGATTGGAAGAGAATGGGGTGGCGACCCTTAGGCCCCAAACTGTTGTAATTTGGATTATGGATTGTCTCTTTTCATTTTTACTATGTTTATAATTTTTTTAACGCTACTTGCAGTTTTAGAGACTAGCGCTAGGGTTATGCTCTTCAAATACGTAGGCTTCATTTACAATGACCTCTTCATTTTCCTCTTTTCCATCCCATTTCGTCACATTCCTTGGTAAGTGAATGCATTCACGGAGCAGCTTTTCTGCATCCATGAGCTTGTCACCTACGGTTGTAGGTTAATTTGTTCATGGAGCCATTTTCCTTTGTAACTGCTTCTTACGATCCCTTGTACTTAATTTCCTTATGACGTCAGTGTAATGACCTTCGGTTCCAAAGCAGACGTTAAACCCGCTATTTATTAATCGATATATATTTCTTTCTTTTTATCTTTAAAAGCTTATTCCTTTGATAAAATATCATTCCATGTGAATTCTTTTCAGACCCGAGACATTAAAATCACCGCAGTGAATTCAATGCGAACATGGAAACATATTTTAAATGTTATAATAGCAGTTGGCAATGTTTTCACAGCAAGGAAAGTCTAGGGGGAATTTTCTTGTGTCAAATGTTTGGAGAAAAGATTCGAACGTCTGAAACCTTTAATCTTTTATTTGATTGAAAATTGAAATTCTTATTCGAAAATTGCGGCTCGCTTTTCAATACAATTTTACAAAGATGCAGTTATTTAATTTACAGTTGTGACTGACTGTATTTTACAATTTTACATAGATACAGTTATTTAATTTACAGTTGTGACTGACTGTATTTTACAATTTTACAAAGATGCAGTTATTTAATTTACAGTTGTGACTGACTGTATTTTACAATTTTACAAAGATACAGTTATTTAATTTACAGTTGTGACTGACTGTATTTTACAATTTTACAAAGATACAGTTATTTAATTTACAGTTGTGACTGACTGTATTTTACAATTTTACAAAGATACAGTTATTTAATTTACAGTTGTGACTGACTGTATTTTACAATTTTACAAAGATACAGTTATTTAATTTACAGTTGTGACTGACTGTATTTTACAATTTTACATAGATACAGTTATTTAATTCACAGTTGTGGCTGACTGTATTGTACAATTTTACAATGATACAGTTATTTAATTACCTTCGCAGATTGCGGGAAGGAGGTTTATTGACGGCATTTATTTATTTATCATCTTGTTATTCGCTAAACTGAAAATGTGTCAAACCAAATTGTCTGAAATTTGGTGAAGCGATTGGTCAATGTCTAGTGACCTGCTGCTATAATTTGGGGATTGACCCGGTCAAAGGTCAAGGTCATGGTCATTTATAATTCAAAAAGTATTAAACCATATTGCATGAAACTTGGTGGGACGATTGGTCAATATACAGTAACCATTTTGTTAAATTTTGGGACTGATTGGGTCAAAGGTCAAGGTCATTCATATCTCAAATAGTATTTTAAATTATTGCAGTTTAGTGGAACTTTAATTTATATCTTTATAAATTCTTTCAAGCATCTAATGAATTAATAATTAATTTCATAAATACTTCAAATTTAAAGGAGAAAACTTCCAATGAAATTAATGTTTTATTCATTTATTTAATTCCCGATAAGTAATTGCCATTACGTCTTCAGAATATCTGAAAACTTCGTAACGAGTTTCGTTAATATCATTTCAATTTATAACTCCTAGGTAGGTACCACCAGAGAAACGAATGTAAAGAACATCAGCAGCTATATTATTATTCTATAAACTCGTTAGTAAGAAGAGTTGTAAGTGAAGTGAAGGGCACAGTTGTAAGTGAAGTGAAGGGCACAGTTGTAAGTGAAGTGAAGGGCACAGTTGTAAGTGAAGTGAAGGGCACAGTTGTTAGTGAAGTGAAGGGTACAGTTGTAAGTGAAGTGAAGGGTACAGTTGTAAGTGAGGTGAAGGGTACAGTTGTAAGTGAAGTGAAGGGCACAGTTGTAAGTGAAGTGAAGGGTACAGTTGTAAGTGAAGTGAAGGACACAGTTGTAAGTGAAGTGAAGGGTACAGTTGTAAGTGAAGTGAAGGACACAGTTGTAAGTGAAGTGAAGGGTACAGTTGTAAGTGAAGTGAAGGACACAGTTGTAAGTGAAGTGAAAATTTAATATATTATTTTATATATATTTAAAGAAATATTTTAATTTCTTTATTTTATTGTTCAATTAAATGGAAAATTAATAGGAAATATATAATAAAAATGGCAATGAATAAATTGAATGCTTCAATAGAATAGGAAATGATAATTAAATAAATGTATATTAATTAAACATTGATATAAATGAATTTAAACTGCATTTAATAAAATGATGACATATTATTCAGTAACTACTTCATTATTGCATTAAAATAAATAAATCTAATTGAATTGTTCAAAGTTGATTGAACTAATTAGTGAATAAAAACTAATAAAATAATGTCACGAATTTTAATAAACACGAGTTAAAATATATTTTATCGATTATATTTCTTCTGTATTATATTTCAATGAATCAAATCTAATTTAAAAAATTATACTAATTTCGAGTTTCGAAATTATTTATACAATTCATCATCAGGAAAAGTTTACAACGAGATTAAAAGTTAAACAATGAATTAAATCACCAAATGATCAAACCATTTAATCAGTAGCTCTTCCTTTAATTATAGTTTCTATCAATCTCTAACTTCCTCTGTTCGAATTGTTCACTTGTGATCTTCAGTCGAACACTGTAAGTTGGCTTCTGAACTAACTTGCTATATGATAATCTAGCGCTTAACTTTAGATAATTAAATTGCTAACAGTTAATACGCTATTGAACTTAATTAGTAATAATTTCAGTGACTTCTCATTGTGAAGGATTTGTTATATATTGATTAAAGGAGAAAGTACTCTTTGCGTCCAGAACTGTTGTTATTTGGATTATTGAGAGTCATTTTTATTATTTTTAACGCTACTTGCAGTTTTAGAGGATAGCGCTAGGGTTATGCTCTTCAACTACGAGGTCTTAGATTTTGTATTAGGTAGACTTGTAGGCTTTATTAACTATCACCTCTTCATTTTCCTCACTACACACTTCTTCTACACACTTCATCTACACACACTTCATCTACACACACTTCATCTACACACACTTCATCTACACACACTTCATCTACACACACCTCTTCCACACACTCTACACACTTCTCCCACACACTCTACACACCTCTCCCACACACTCTACACACCTCTTCCACACACTCTACACACCTCTTACACACTCCACACACCTCTTCCACACACTCCACACACCTCTTCCACACACTCTACACACCTCTTCCACACACTCTACACACCTCTTCCACACACTCTACACACCTCTTCCACACACTCTACACACCTCTTCCACACACTCTACACACCTCTTCCACACACTCTACACACCTCTTCCACACACTCTACACACCTATTCCACACACTCTACACACCTCCACCACACACTCTACACACCTCTTCCACACACTCTACACACCTCTTCCACACACTCTACACACCTCTTCCACACACTCTACACACCTCCACCACACACTCTACACACCTCTTCCACACACTCCACACACCTCTTCCACACATTCCACACACCTCTTCCACACAATCCACACTCTGATTCTCCCGGCAAAATGTCAGAGTCGCTATCATTAAAAGGCGGAAATTGTGCCCCAAACTTGTGAGATACAAAAATCAGGCAGACGAAAAGTCAAGTTCGGCCCTAAGATTCCTTGGTGTCTCGATGTCACTAATGAAAGATGGCACTGTTTGCTTTATATTCTAAAGAACACATTCTACTAACGCTAAAATAGCGGGAAAACATCAGTAGAGTCTGAATTGTTTGAATGATCCCTTTCAGGTGCTTACAATATTACTCTTACTAGTGTATTTTCCCGTTAAAAATAACGGGTCATCATTTATATCAATTTATTACCCGTTATTACGTTACTTTTAATGAATTCAATTGAAATTAAATTTTCTGCATAGTCTAATTTATTTTAAAGATGAAATACATTTAAAAATTGAATAAAAACAGGGGAATTTTAATATCATGTCAATATATTCCCGTGCGTATCATAGTTACATTCTTCATGTTTAATACCCGTAATGTAAAAGCGGACACCAAATAAATAAATAAGTAAATAAACACACTAAGGAAATTACTTGTATAGATTATATCATAGTTTGAATACCTTGTTAAAGTTTTCGTCGATATTCTTGTGATTCGTTTTATCCATGGTAATACTGAATTCAGAACAATAAGCTGCAAGTTTTTCTTGTTTTATTTGATCATCTTGTTGGTAATTTGTAGATGATAACCTGTGACTAAATTTTGATGACTGTTCGTATATTACAACTCTTCATTTCTCACATCCATCCTCGAGACCTTCCTCATCGTTATCCAATAGATGACAATGTTCACGGAGTAGCTTTTTTTCATTCATGCGCCCTATCTCCATATTCTGACATGGGGTACAAACGTTTCGGCGACAGATATGTCGTCGACGAATTTCCGTTAAGGGGATATTAACATAAATGTAGATTAATTAATATATAAATTAACATAAAGATATATATAAATTAAGATTATTTTGAATCATTCAACATAAATGGCTGTTGTAGTTTGTCGTTTCCGCTTGTTTGTTGTACTGCACACTTCATGATTCCTGTCGACGAACTGTCAACCTCTGACATTAGCTAACAAGGCTAATTCCACCACTCACCTCTACTTTGAAGTCCTTTGTATTAGCGATATAACAATTACCTGTTCCAAATTAGCAATATTAATTTTCTAGTCTCATAGCTACTGATTCTTCCAGTTTCCATTTTATAATTTCCCGAATGTTGAAAGTTTTGCTCATCGATATTAAATATTCTGTAAAAGACTCGCAACTCCTCCGCGATATTAAAAGTAGATTAAAGTTCTCCCTCAGCAAGAGAATATAACATAGATTAGCCTGAGACTCTACTGTGTGTACTGTACAGTGTTATAAGTGAAGATAATTAACTGGTGAAAAGGATAAAATGTTATCTACTTTATTTTATTATGGGTACATCTCATGTCTTGTATCTCCCCTCGATACTGCTACTTCCTCGATACCTCTCTCTTCTCGATACTGATACCTCCTCGATACCTCTCTCTCCTCGGTACCTCTCTCTCCTCGATACTGCTACCTCCTCGATACCTCTCTCCTCGATACATCTCTCTCCTCGATACTGCTACCTCCTCGATACCTCTCTCTTCTCGATACTGCTACCTCCTCGATACCTTTCTCTCCTCGATACATCTCTCTCCTCGATACTGCTACCTCCTCGATACCTCTCTCTCTCCTCGATACTACTACCTCCTCGATACCTCTTTCTCCTCGATACCTCTTTCTCCTCGATACCTTTCTTCTCGATACTGCTACCTCCTCGATACATCTCTCTCCTCGATACCTTTCTCCTTGATACTGCTACCTCCTCGATAGTGCCACCTTCTCGATACCTCTCTTTTCTCGATATCTTTCTCTTCTCGATACCTCTCTCTCTCTCCTCAATTCCTCTCTCACTCCTCGATACCTCTCTCTCATCGATACCTCTCACTCCTCGATACCTCTCACTCCTCGATACCTCTCTCTCCTCGATACCTCTCTCTCCTCGATACCTCTCACTCCTCGATGCCTCTCACTCCTCGATGCCTCTCACTCCTCGATACCTCTCACTCCTCGATACCTCTCTCTTCTCGATACCTCTCTCTCCTCGATACCTCTCACTCCTCGATGCCTCTCACTCCTCGATGCCTCTCACTCCTCGATGCCTCTCACTCCTCAATGCCTCTCACTCCTCGATACCTCTCTCTCCTCGATACCTCTCTCTCTCCTCGATACCTCTCTCTCCTCGATACCTCTCACTCCTCGATACCTCTCACTCCTCGATACCTTTCTCTCCTCGATACTGCTACCTCTTCAATACCTTTTCTCCCCGATACCTCTCTCCTCGATACTGCTACCTCCTCAACTTCCTAACAAGATTAATATCAGTCTAACTTTGTACGATGCAGGCAAGTTACGAAATTTCTTGGTGTAAAATTGCTATGTAGCAATATTACCTTCCTATGTAGTGATATTACCTTGCTATGTTGTGATATTACCTTCCTATGTAGTGATATTACCTTCCTATGTAGTGATATTACCTTCCTATGTAGTGATATTACCTTCCTATGTAGTGATATTACCTTCCTATGTAGCAATAATACCTTCCTATGTAGTGATATTACCTTGCTATGTTGTGATATTACCTTCCTATGTAGTGATATTACCTTCCTATGTAGTGATATTACCTTCCTATGTAGTGATATTACCTTCCTATGTAGCAATAATACCTTCCTATGTAGTGATATTACCTTGCTATGTTGTGATATTACCTTGCTATGTTGTGATATTACCTTCCTATGTAGTGATATTACCTTCCTATGTAGTGATATTACCTTCCTATGTAGTGATATTACCTTCCTATGTAGTGATATTACCTTCCTATGTAGTGATATTACCTTCCTATGTAGCATCATTTTTTCACCTTTTAATTATACCAAACGTTTCATTTATCTAATTGTCACTAATTTTCTAATATATCTATACATTATTTGTCATTTAAATTAGATTATAGGGGTAATAATATACCGATAGAGTACTTACTATTTCTTTTAATTTAACGTCTAAATAAATTATTCGTAATATAATACATTAGTTCAGTTACTCTTTTGTCGAATCTGAGACTATCAAATAGCAGGTCAGTCTCTGTCCCCGTCCATACATTCAATATCGCCCTCTCTTCCCCAGAGGCCCCTGTTTAATGGTACAATATTCCATTTTATGACTGGAATATCAACTGATATTGAGAAAGTGGGAATATCTCATATTCCAGAGAATTGAGTCCTACAATATATTGCTTTTGGAGGAGGGGGTGTTTAATAAGCTGCTGCGTATAGAGGACTTACGAGAGCAATTTATATGTTTGTCATACTCTCCAATGCTTTATTACAATGGCGAAATGTGTTTCGTTTTTTGAAGATGAAGTATATTGGTATTTTAGATATGATATGAGTATTTTTATAAGAAAGACGGGTTATTATATTTACATTCATTCTTCCGCTGGGTAAAATACTTTAAATTACTGATATTAAATCACTATTGTGCTGAAATCATTTTGTATTATTATCATTTTGACATTGTATTTTCATTCATTCATTTCATATGTTTATTACATTTTCATGAGTAGCTTTGTAAAAAATAACAACATTGAATTTTTTATTAAGTTATTTTCATTACTCCTAATACAACCTGTTTATTATTGCTTTCTTCTATCCCTCTCTTTCATTCTTCTCCCTTCATATCCCCTCATTCTTATTGCCGATGTAAATTATTTCGAAGTTTGCGGGAAAGTTTTGATTTGTCTTCAAGTTTTTGTTTTTCTTTTGTAGTTCATTCAATGTTAGTCAATGTGACCAGATAAGACATAGCTTTGTAATTTAAATAAGACATAGCTTTGTAATTTAAATAAGACATAGCTTTGTAATTTAGATAAGACATAGCTTTGTAATTTAAATAAGACATAGCTTTGTAATTTAAATAAGACATAGCTTTGTAATTTAAATAAGACATAGCTGTGTAATTTAAATAAGACATAGCTTTGTAATTTAAATAAGACATAGCTTTGTAATTTAAATAAGACATAGCTGTGTAATTTAAATAAGACATAGCTTTGTAATTTAAATAAGACATAGCTTTGTATAAGACATAGCTTTGTAATTTAAATAAGACATAGCTGTGTAATTTAAATAAGACATAGCTTTGTAATTTAAATAAGACATAGCTGTGTAATTTAAATAAGACATAGCTTTGTAATTTAAATAAGACATAGCTTTGTAATTTAAATAAGACATAGCTTTGTAATTTAAATAAGACATAGCTTTGTAATTTAGATAAGACATAGCTTTGTAATTTAGATAAGACATAGCTTTGTAATTTAAATAAGACATAGCTTTGTAATTTAAATAAGACATAGCTTTGTAATTTAGATAAGACATAGCTTTGTAATTTAGATAAGACATAGCTTTGTAATTTAGATAAGACATAGCTTTGTAATTTAGATAAGACATAGCTTTGTAATTTAAATAAGACATAGCTTTGTAATTTAAATAAGACATAGCTTTGTAATTTAAATAAGACATAGCTTTGTAATTTAAATAAGACATAGCTTTGTATAAGACATAGCTTTGTAATTTAAATAAGACATAGCTTTGTAATTTAAATAAGACATAGCTTTGTAATTTAAATAAGACATAGCTTTGTATAAGACATAGCTTTGTAATTTAAATAAGACATAGCTTTGTATAAGACATAGCTTTGTAATTTAAATAAGACATAGCTTTGTAATTTAAATAAGACATAGCTTTGTAATTTAAATAAGACATAGCTTTGTATAAGACATAGCTTTGTAATTTAAATAAGACATAGCTTTGTAATTTAAATAAGGCATAGCTTTGTAATTTAAATAAGACATAGCTTTGTAATTTAAATAAGACATAGCTTTGTATAAGACATAGCTTTGTAATTTAAATAAGACATAGCTTTGTAATTTAAATAAGACATAGCTTTGTAATTTAAATAAGACATAGCTTTGTATAAGACATAGCTTTGTAATTTAAATAAGACATAGCTTTGTAATTTAAATAAGACATAGCTTTGTAATTTAAATAAGACATAGCTTTCTAATTTAAATAAGACATAGCTTTGTAATTTAAATAGGACATAGCTTTGTAATTTAAATAAGACATAGCTTTGTAATTTAAATAAGACATAGCTTTGTAATTTAAATAGGACATAGCTTTGTAATTTAAATAAGACATAGCTTTGTAATTTAAATAAGACATAGCTTTGTAATTTAAATAAGACATAGCTTTGCAATTTAAATAAGACATAGCTTTGTAATTTAAATAAGACATAGCTGTGTAATTTAAATAAGACATAGCTTTGTAATTTAAGACATAGCTTTGTAATTTTAATAAGACATAGCTGTGTAATTTAAATAAGACATAGCTTTGTAATTTAAATAAGACATAGCTTTTTAATTTAAATAAGACATAGCTTTGTAATTTAAATAAGACATAGCTTTGTAATTTAAATAAGACATAGCTTTGTAATTTAAATAAGACATAGCTGTGAATTTTAAATAAGACATAGCTGTGTGATTTAAATAAGACATAGCTGTGTAATTTAAATAAGACATAACTTTGTAATTTAAATAAGACATAGCTTTGTAATTTAAATAAGACATAGCTGTGTAATTTAAATAAGACATAGCTTTGTAATTTAAGAAATAGCTTTGTAATTTAAATAAGACATAGCTTTGTAATTCAAATAAGACATAGCTGTGTAATTCAAATAAGACATAGTTTTGTAATTTATATAAGACATAGCTTTGTAATTTAAATAAGACATAGCTTTGTAATTTAAATAAGACATAGATTTGTAATTTAAATAAGACATAGCTGTGTAATTTAAATAAGACATAGCTTTGTAATTTAAGACATAGCTTTGTAATTTAAATAAGACATAGCTTTGTAATTTAAATAAGACATAGCTTTGTAATTTAAATAAGACATAGCTTTGTAATTTAAATAAGACATAGCTTTGTAATTTAAATAAGACATAGCTTTGTAATTTAAATAAGACATAGCTGTGTAATTTAAATAAGACATAGCTTTGTAATTTAAGACATAGCTTTGTAATTTAAATAAGACATAGCTTTGTAATTTAAATAAGACATAGCTGTGTAATTCATATAAGACATAGCTTTGTAATTTAAATAAGACATAGCTGTGTAATTTAAATAAGACATAGCTTTGTAATTTAAATAAGACATAGCTGTGTAATTTAAATAAGACATAGCTGTGTAATTTAAATAAGACATAGCTTTGTAATTTAAATAAGACATAGCTTTGTAATTTAAATAAGACATAGCTGTGTAATTTAAATAAGACATAGCTTTGTAATTTAAGACATAGCTTTGTAATTTAAATAAGACATAGCTTTTTAATTTAAATAAGACATAGCTGTGTAATTTAAATAAGACATAGCTGTGTAATTTAAATAAGACATAGCTTTGTAATTTAAATAAGACATAGCTTTGTAATTTAAATAAGACATAGCTGTGTAATTTAAATAAGACATAGCTTTGTAATTTAAATAAGACATAGCTGTGTAATTTAAATAAGACATAGCTGTGTAATTTAAATAAGACATAGCTGTGTAATTTAAATAAGACATAGCTTTGTAATTTAAACTAAGACATAGCTTTGTAATTTAAGACATAGCTTTGTAATTTAAGACATAGCTGTGTAATTTAAATTAGACATAGCTTTGTAATTTAAGACATAGCTTTGTAATTTAAATAAGACATAGCTTTGTAATTTAAACTAAGATTTACATTCTTCATTAATTCCTATCTAATTACTGAAATTGGAACACGAAATATATATGTATATACACAATGGTTTTTAGTATATAGTATAGCAATAGTATAGTTTACAGTATACTAATCATATATACTTTTCACATGCTGAAGAATTTCTATTAAATTGAAGGCTAAGAATCTTTTATTTGTTTATTTTCTTTCAAGAAGTTGAAGTTCAATAAAAAAATTATTTACGACAAAAGAATTTAATAAAAGTACATACATATTTAATTTAAATCATACTATCCTGCTTTACAGTATTATTATTTATTTAATCTGTAATGATGTTAATAATTACTTTCAAACTTATTTCATCTTCTGCAATTTGAATTTCTTTAATGAACTTAAATTATGTATTTGAAGTTTGAAATAACTATTAAACTTGTTATAACCTTTGATATATTTATATATTAAAAATGATTTCAGTTATTAATTTTATAGTACAAATGCTATTTAACACATTGTTTTTATGATATAAAATAATTAGATTTCAATTTGAGATTGGAAATTTATACTAATTATTGTATCCCAAAAATATTTTTTGAAATTTACTTTTTTAGTAGAATGTTTTACCCTAGTTTCTGTTCATAATTTTATCTCTTTATGTTTTTTTTTTCAGGTGGGTGATACTGTCAGTACACTGAGCAGCAGTCAGACAAACCGTGAGTAACACACATTGGTAAAAAAATAACTTCCCTTAAAACTACGTAGTTTGAGATTGACAAAAAAAACATTAATTAATTAACAGTTGGTTCCTGTCAATCGTGGGTATATAAAATTTTAATGATTTCTTTATTATTGTCTAGTTGGATTTTTTGAAGGTCGAGAAAAATGTTCAAAAATTGCCTTTTAGTAATCTAGATGTTACTATGAAAAATTTCAATTAGAATATACCCCGTTTCAGCTCTCCCTGGGAGTGTATGCATACCCCAGGGGTTCGACTTGTTTGAATTTAAATTAATTATATTATATAGCCAGAAATGAATTGACAAGATATGAATTAAATAATTTAATCACTAATGTAATACTTTTCTTGCCAATAGCTACACTAGTTATTATGTTAGATATTAATCTAATTTAATTTGAAAAAGCTGAACATAAAACGAAATTCTCAGCCGAACACTATTTTTAAGCATCCTTTTACGACTATGTATTGCAGACTTTGAATTCCGTCAATATTTGACTATCTATCACTCTTATTCGCTAGAATATTACCCAGGCAAGAAGGAATTATTCCTGGGATATTAACCCTGGAACGACCAGATTGCCTGACATGCTTGGTATACAAATATAACTTTGTACTATAAACTTGACACGAGTTGGTGGAATGTAAGATTTTTATTATTTACATAAGTTTTATTTAACCGAAATCAATGAAAATAATGCAAATTATCTATAGTTTTTAAACATTTCTTTACCATACGTAAATCTAGAACACAGGTGAAATATAAGTGCTGTTGCGTCACATTTATATCTCACCAAAAAATGCTAATTTTCCTACATATAAGTGATGTTACTAGTGTGACGCAAAATGTGACACAGCAGCGGTTGTACTTTACCCGGTCTCCAGAGGCCCACTTTATCAAAAATGATGTAGAACTAAATAGAACAAATTCTATTGCATTATTTTCACTGATAATAATTATACGACACAAATTCTTCATAGACAATGAAAGTCACGGAGTTTTACCAACTATAGTCAATTAGTTTTCAAATTATTCTTCAATATTTCACACCGAACTGAAACTCTTAGGCACCCTGGGTGTTCCAGTGGGAATATCATATGAAAGAAGGAATTATTCCTGGGATATTCCCTTAATATCCTAGGAATAAATTTCAATAAATCCTTCTTGTCAGGGTATCTATCTCCTAATAATATTCGTTATTATATATCTAAGCTCTAAGATTATTTATACAGAAGTTTTCTTTAGAATTTCACTCGATTCAAACGATGTAGATTTTTGACAACTAAAGCATCGGCAGTAAAATACCACAATGCCAGACTAACTTAGCAGATATCACACACAGGGGCGCATTCTTACGCGCATTAGAAAACGCGCGTTTCGACTTTCAAGTTACTAGAAGTTCAATAGATGTGTAGGGGAGGGTGGTCATCAATGGGACACCGGGAACAATGGGACATGCTGAATAACTTTTTTATTTGAGGGTAATTTTTAACAAAATCTTAGTGGTAAATTAAGCATACTTCAGTGCATTCACTCGCATTGCATTCAGCGGTTGGGGTGCAGTCAGCCCTGTGTAAAAGCGAAAACGTGTTTTAGGGGTGATAAAACTAAATATTTCGTACTTTGTTTCAATTGTTATAAATCTGTAAATTTAACATATAATGCTTACGGCATTTTTACATGATATTAAGTAATATGTAAAATATGATCATTTGAAAGGATTGCCTTTATACTTTTGTAGTTGAGCCACTATACCAATATGTTTTCAAAATGGCGTCATGGTGATCATTGGGACAGAAAATTTGGTTAACAATGGGACAGTGCCTTATTGTCAACCAAACTGTCTAGTTACTCCATATGAATCAATATATCTATTTTTTTGATACAATAACGTGACCTGTAGCTTCAGGGCTTCTTGTAGAAACAGAGCTTCTAGCTGAAGCGGGACTTTCGACCATGTTCAAGGGCTTTAGCAATCTGAGGTCATCACAAAGCACTGCATAGAGAACAAATTTCACTAATAAAAGAAAAAGACGCAGCATGATTGCAACGGATACACCAGAGAAAGAAGAGCTTTTTGCTGGTGCCACTAAGGATAAGGCCCTCGAAATCACTTCATAAAGCATCTGACGTAGATGGCCTGTGAACTATTGTTCTTGGTCTGGTATATAACTCTTAATCTAACTGATCCATTCGTCTGAAGAACTCAAATCTCCACCGAAAATGTTGAAAATGAAGATTTATGCACTTGTAGAATTTGAGGCGACTTCTAAAACGTATTCTGTTGGCCAAAAGCATGAAAAAGATAAATACAAAATATTGATGTTAGGCGAAGATTCAAGTGCAATGAGCTTAATTTTCCAAATGTTCCTAACATGGCTTGGGTGAAGTTAGAGGTCATTAAACTGATATTATATGAACTAACTAAGTGTGGGACAACATAAAGAGATAATTCGAACTTGAAATTTTACCAAAACCTCAACAATATAAAAGTTTGATAAACTGTACCATCGTTCACCAGGGCATGTCCCATTGTTCACCAGCGCTGTTAAACAATGGGACAATTTTTTTTGTTTTTTATTTAATTTTTTTCTAGTCAACAGAATATGTGATAGTATTCGAGTTGGTTTCATTTTATAAAGGAATATCTATATTACACATGGATTTTTTATTTTTCATATTATGCCCATAGTAAATGAAATATCAATCTTTCTGTGTTTTTTGTCCCATTGATGACCACCCTCCCCTACACCCTTAAACGCGTGTTTCGTCAAGTGCCCAGCGAACGCGCGTTTCAGGATTTTTGTTGAAACGCTCATTTACCGGGTTTAACTATATATTATATTTGGTATAGCTAACGCGTGTTAGAAAACGCCTCATCTGTACTTGGCCGCGCGTTCGATCAAAAGCGCCTCGTCTGTACTAGACCTAAGGCCATTTTTACATGGGTGATTTTCTCATGCCGCAGCAATATAAATGCTGCATTAAAAGACGCAACGACTAAATAAACGTACGTGTCTTGAATGTCCATTTAGATTGTTTTTTATGCTGCATTTTTGTTGCCGAGGCTTGAAAAAACGCCCCGTGTGAAACAGGCTTAAAAGTAACATAGCCAACTGCATTTTTAATCTACTCCTCAGTTGGTAAATAACTCCCAGTCACAATTTGGCGAGTATAATGACCACCATTTACTAATTGGGTTAGTAATGAGAGCTCACACTACCTCTGATTGTGTTGCCAAAGTAAACAACTGTGAGTATCGCTCTGAAGTGACTAACAGAATGGATATGTGCTGTCAAGATAACCACTTTGACCTGAAATTGACCTGTGGCAAAGATTGTTTTGACCTACAATGTTAGTCATTTTTAACCTGTAGCTAGTGGCTGTCATTTTTATTATTAATGATTATCTACAAAAAACGTGGAAAGATAAATTTTCGTATTTTTTTTCGTACAGTATCTTCATTTTCGAAATACATGTTATTAAGTATATCGTATTAAATTTGTAATCAGCTTTTAATTTAATAAAATTAAATACCTTTTTCATCATCGTAAATAGTTTATTGATATCGAAAACATTCGATCAGATGTTTGAATTTCGGGATTCACTTTTTTTTAACATTCCATATTGTTTAGAGAATATTGCGCAGCATATTGCCTTAATATTGCGCAGCGTATTGCCTCAATATTGCGCAGTGTATTGCCTTAATATTGCGCAGCGTATTGCCTCAATATTGCGCAGTGTATTGCCTTAATATTGCGCAGCGTATTGCCTCAATATTGCGCAGTGTATTGCCTTAATATTGCGCAGCGTATTGCCTCAATATTGCGCAGTGTATTGCCTTAATATTGCGCAGTGTATTGCCTCAATATTGCGCAGCGTATTACCTCAATATTGCGCACTGTATTGCCTTAATATTGCGCAGCGTATTGCCTCAATATTGCGCAGTGTATTGCCTTAATATTGCGCACTGTATTGCCTCAATATTGCGCAGCGTATTACCTCAATATTGCGCAGTGTATTACCTCAATATTGCGCACTGTATTGCCTTAATATTGCGCAGCGTATTACCTCAATATTGCGCACTGTATTGCCTCAATATTGCGCAGTGTATTGCCTTAATATTGCGCAGTGTATTGCCTTAATATTGCGCACTGTATTGCCTCAATATTGCGCAGCGTATTACCTCAATATTGCGCAGTGTATTGCCTCAATATTGCGCAGCGTATTACCTCAATATTGCGCACTGTATTGCCTCAATATTGCGCAGCGTATTACCTCAATATTGCGCAGTGTATTGCCTCAATATTGCGCAGCGTATTACCTCAATATTGCGCACTGTATTGCCTCAATATTGCGCAGTGTATTGCCTCAATATTGCGCAGCGTATTACCTCAATATTGCGCAGTGTATTGCCTTAATATTGCGCACTGTATTGCCTTAATATTGCGCAGTGTATTGCCTTAATATTGCGCACTGTATTGCCTTAATATTGCGCAGCGTATTGCCTCAATATTGCGCAGTGTATTGCCTTAATATTGCGCACTGTATTGCCTTAATATTGCGCAGTGTATTGCCTTAATATTGCGCACTGTATTGCCTTAATATTGCGCAGCGTATTGCCTCAATATTGCGCAGTGTATTGCCTCAATATTGCGCAGCGTATTGCCTCAATATTGCGCACTGTATTGCCTCAATATTGCGCAGCGTATTACCTCAATATTGCGCACTGTATTGCCTTAATATTGCGCAGCGTATTGCCTCAATATTGCGCGTTGTCATGCCTATGAGCGTTAATCCAATCAGCGTGTAGGGTGGTATCAATTTAGAGGTGATTTGGCAGTTTAATTGTTCGGCAGATTGTATGATGTGCCATATTGTGCAATGATTTGACGCATTGGATGTGCTGAAGCTGCTGATAAATGTCCCTGGACTTTGGAGCTGAAACGGAAATATTGATAATCTCAAAACAATTATGAAACGGAAATAGGTAAACTATATACTAGAAACTATCTATTGAAACTTGAAATAATGTAATTGTAAAATATAGTAGCTTAAATTTGAAAAAAATCGATCTGGTAGATATTTCTTAGGATTAAGCTTCTTAATCCATTGGTGTACTTCTTAATCAATTGGTGTACCTCTTAATCAATTGGTGTACCTCTTAATCCATTGGTGTACTTCTTAATCAATTGGTGTACCTCTTAATCAATTGGTCTACCTCCTAATCCATTGGTGTACCTCTTAATCAATTGGTGTACCTCTTAATCAACTGGTGTACTTCTTAATCAATTGGTGTCCCTCTTAATCAATTGGTCTACCTCTTAATCCATTGGTGTACCTCTTAATCAATTGGTGTACCTCTTAATCAACTGGTGTACTTCTTAATCAATTGGTATCCCTCTTAATCAATTGGTGTACTTCTTAATCAATTGGTGTACTTCTTAATCAATTGGTGGCCCTCTTAATCAATTTGTGGCCCTCTTAATCAATTGGTGTACTTCTTAATCAATTGGTGTACTTCTTAATCAATTGGTGTACTTCTTAATCAATTGGTGCCCCTCTTAATCAATTGGTGTACTTCTTAATCAATTGGTGACCCTCTTAATCAATTGGTGCCCTCTTAATCAATTGGTGCCCCTCTTAATCAATTGGTGTACTTCTTAATCAATTGGTGTACTTCTTAATCAATTGGTGTACTTCTTAATCAATTGGTGTACTTCTTAATCAATTGGTGCCCCTCTTAATCAATTGGTGTCCCTCTTAATCAATTGGTGTCCCTCTTAATCAATTCGTGCCCTCTTAATCAATTGGTGCCCCTCTTAATCAATTGGTGTACCTCTCAATCAATTGGTGCCCCTCTTAATCAATTGGTGTCCCCCTTAATCAATTGGTGTCCCTCTTAATCAATTCGTGCCCTCTTAATCAATTGGTGCCCCTCTTAATCAATTGGTGTCCCTCTTAATCAATTCGTGCCCTCTTAATCAATTGGTGTACCTCTTAATCAATTGGTGCCCCTCTTAATCAATTGGTGCCCCTCTTAATCCATATAACTTTAATCAGATACGCTCTGTGATCTTAATAGCTGTGTCACATCTGCTTTGTTGAGAATTAATCAGTTTAACCATTTAATCAATGATTATAGTCAGATTAATCTTTGAAGTGATTCATTGTTCTGTCTATCTGTTATTGCATAACAATGTAAATTGTGATAAATTATTTGTTCTTTGGATATGAATAGAAAGAGAATGAATTTATTCATTGTTTTGTGAAATATGAATCAAATTTTTATTAGGTTATAAATAGCTATGTATTATTTTCCATTGCTAACTGTATAAATGGGTTGGTTATATAATTTTATTCAAAATTATAAATACCTAACTATATTTTGAGCCCAAGGGGCTTTATCCTGAAGCTGTCTGTGGTGAACGGTGGTGGCGTCCCTTGGGCTTCAAACTGTTTTGTATTTTTACCATGTTTATCATTTTTTTAACGCTACTTGCAGTTTTAGAGGATAGCGCTAGGGTTATACTCTTCAACTACGAGGTCTTAGTTTTTGTGTTAGGTAGGCTAGTAGGCTTCATTTACTATAACCGCTTCATTTTCCTCTTCCATACGTGAGTGCCTTTTCGTCACATTCTTTGTTAAGTGGCTGCATTCACGGAGTAGCTTTTCTGCACCCATGAGCATGGTATCCCACGGTGGTAGGTGACTTTGTTCATGGAACCTCTTTTCTTTCTGACTGCTTCTTTTAGTCCATTGTATTTAATTTCCTTTTGACCTCGACGATATGGCCTTTGGTTTCGAAGCAGACGTTAACCCCCTACTAAATTAAATCACCAGAAAAATTCGGGTGAATGCCACCCGGAATTATAATCCATGTCCTGCACACCAAAACTTTCTTTCTCCTTTCTCTTTCCTTTCTCACTTTCTCTCTCCTTTTCACTTTCTCTCTCCTTTTTCACTTTCTCTCTCTTTTCTCACTTTCTCTCTCCTTTCACCACAACTTTCTCTTTCCTTTCTCACTTTCTCTCTCCTTTCTCACTTTCTCTCTCCTTTTTCACTTTCTCTCTCTTTTCTCACTTTCTCTCTCCTTTCACCACAACTTTCTCTTTCCTTTCTCACTTTCTCTCTCCTTTCTCACTTTCTCTCTCCTTTTTCACTTTCTCTCTCTTTTCTCACTTTCTCTCTCCTTTCACCACAACTTTCTCTTTCCTTTCTCACTTTCTCTCTCCTTTTCACCACAACTTTTCTAGTCATTAAAAGTTCTGTTTGGTGTAATTAGTGTTCATTTTTCCAAAGTTCTTTTGATATCGAACCAAAGTCACCCTGAAAGACTTCAGAAAATTCATTAGTGATCTATGTGGAAAGTATTTAATGAGCAAGGCACGTTATTTTCCATACACTTTATCGAATACAGTTTTTTATCTTTCATATAAATAAGATATTTCCCTCCATGCAAAAAATATGTGAAAGTTTTTAAATCTTCAAAAATTTGTTTAAAATCATAAAGGTTACTGATTACAAAACTGCAAACCATTTCAAATTTGGTTCTATAGTTTTACTATAATATGTAATTTAATATTTTTTCCGTTCTTCTTCTACCCTCTGAATTTCAAGTAAAGAAAAAGTCTAATTATCCAATAGGCTAACTAGATTCGACAAATTCAAAACAATTCCAAGACAATGGATCCATATAAAGAATCCAAGTACCTAATTAAATATTTCTTAGTATTAGTTTTCATATATCATAACATTTTTCCGATCTAGAGAACTGGTAACTTTAATACACTTTGTGTTATTTGAATAGGTATATACGAGAAATAACCTACTTTATCTTCTAATGAATCTTAGAAAGAGGGAAAGTAGAATGTGAATTTTTCTTATATAATTAATTATGAACAGAATACTTGATCGATTTCTTTTCTGTTAACTGATATATGTTATATAACCTTAGCTCTACAAATTTAAAGCAAATCCAGATATTTTTAATTTAGAGTGGAGAGGACCTTTTACGTAATTAAATTCAAGATTACGATTGATAATTCAAGATTTATATACTGTCAGTACCCGACCAATAGGCGTTAAATCAACACCCACTTTCTGAACACTGTGACCGTGAATGAGTGCCCAAGTACTTCGATTATCTTCTGTACGTAACCTTAGTATATTTATTTAATTTCCTCTTCTAACTATTAATTTATTAATTACAGCATTCATTTAATATTTCAATAACTGATATCCTATTCATCTAGATTTTAATTAGTTAATTTGTAACGAGGATTTATGTAATATTTGCAGTTATTGAACCACTTCTACCTGGAATATTTTACCTGAAATATTTACCTGAAATAATTTACCTGAAATAATTTACCTGAAATAATTTACCTGATTTAATCTACCTGATATAATTTACCTGAAACAATTTACTTGATTTAATTTACCTGAAATAATTTACCTGAAATAATTTACCTGATTTAATTTACCTGAAATGTTTTCCTGAAATGTTTTCCTGAAATAATTTACCTGAAATAATTTACCTGAAATAATTTACCTGAAATAATTCACCTGAAATAATTTACCTGAAATAATTTACCTGAAATAATTCACCTGAAATAATTTACTCGATTTAATTTACCTGAAATAATTTACCTGAAATAATTTACCTGAAATAATTTACCTGAAATAATTTACCTGAAATATTTACCTGAAATAATTTACCTGAAATAATTTACCTGAAAGAATTTACCTGAAAGAATTTACCTGAAAGAATTTACCTGAAAGAATTTACTTTAAAGAATTTTCTTTTTGAATACTTTTCGAGTTATTTGAATAACAAGATTACCATTAATTGATGATAACAAGATTACAAATAAAATAAAAAATATTGCTCTCAAATCATAACCTTTCACTATTTTGCGAATTATCTTAGTTGATGAGGAATTGGTTGTAAGTAAATACTCCCTTTTACTCACTTAAATCTTCTATGTATTATTTATGTGTTATATCCACTTTACCCATCATTAATCATGTACGATTAAACCTGTCAATAATATTTCTTGATACCAGAGATATTCTACCTCATTAACTGACATTTTAATCATTTTATCATTCAAAATGATAGATTAATATAATTACATTGAATAATTACACACAAAATAATTTACCTACTAATATCATATTTGCTTTTTAATTAATTAATTTATTAATAGTATCTCTTAGATAAATATCACAAATCCTTTACTCATTCAGGGACGTAATACTACAAATTATAAAAGTGCCGCAATTTATCAGTGAGGATAATAATTGGGTGCAGTTTGCCTGCAGCACGTGGGTGCAGATAGTCTAAAATGATTTCCCCTGCCATAAAATATCAGAGCGAAGTTTGTCCTCTCCTTTGGGCCTCTATTTATATTATAGTGCTCGAGGTCACAAGGCCTACGCACGATCAATGGAGGTCAGGTGAATTAGGTACCGTATGAACTATTTAAAAAATACTCTAATAGAAGGATAATTTAATAAAATATATTAGTATATATTAATCAATGTTTTATTTCTATTCATTCTTAATTTTATTTAATAATGGGAATATTTATTATAGTTTTTTCATTAGGATCTAATTTAATTTTTATAAAATCATCACTTTTTAAATATCGAATTATAATTTGGTTTATTTTTGTTTATCACATTAGTTTTATGTCCCTTTTATAACGATATACAGCATGAAGGGGTAATTCAGTTGCCAGGTACCTTATTCTTCTCTCCTTATTTTTTACCCCGTGTTTACATGCAATATATTATGTGGCCCTGGTTTCCTTTTTATATCAGTAACTCTATTACAGAGATTACTGTCCCTCTTATGACAGGTGGTGCACTGTTTCACTTTCAACATTTCAACACAACTCCTTATTGATCTTTAAACATTTAGTGAGAGATAATTATAACTGTATTGCAAATAGGTCATTAATGTTTTTTGTCACCATTAAATCATTTTGAAACTGTGTACTGTTTTCTATGTAGTTAAATTATCCATTGAGTGATAAATCTTTAGATTTGTCTCAGATGTACTTTGTAACCTATATTTTGATTTGATTTGTCCTTGACCTGATCTATTATTGACTCATACCTGACCTTGCCCTGCCTTACCTACCCTTCACTGGTCTATCCTCTGTGTGAATTCATTATATTCCTCCTAATTTATTCATAACAACAATTAGGTAATTTATTTGAAATATTATTTTCCAATTTTATACCCGTGTTTTCCCCAATTTCTTATCCCCTTTTCTCCGACTTCTTCCTTGCATTTTTTCCCTGCCTTCTTGTCCGTCTTTCCCCCTACTTACCTTACTTCATTCCATCCTCTTTCCTACATTTTACCCACCTTCTTACCCATTTCTTTCCCTCTTTCCCAATGACTTCACCCCCTGAATGGGCCCATTCTTCCTCCGCCTTTTCTCCCATTGTCTTCACTAATGAGCGAATCCGGCCCAGCTCTGCCAGGCCTCGAGGCTCAGGTTATTAGATTTTATCTCGGCATTATATCTATTAGAGATTAGGTATTAGGCTATAGACTTTGGATTATCCAGGATTGTATCCACAGTCATTATAGATACGATAATATTGCACGATATTTTTGGCTCGTTTAATGGCAATACCATATATTTACTAATCTTGTTTATGTATAATATCAAAAGGTAACCAGAAATAAATACAAAACTATATTTATTGTATAATAGTATATAGCAAATCATTATTATGACCGAATTATATATTACTCAAAATTTATTTTGATAAAAATGTATAATAAAATCATAATCAGCTAATGCGTACAATCTAGTACCTTCTCATCAAAAATTATTGTGAGTCCATAGAAGATAATACCCTCAATCTTCTATGGCCCACCATGATACTCTGGATAATTAAACTCAATATATTTATTTTACAGTTAGTGGTTTAAAATATAGAATAATTATAGAATCAGATTAAATGTTAGTTCCCCATAAAAAGGGTAATATGATTTAATTTGCTCCTCCCCCCCAACCCCTTCTTTCTTCTTCACCTTTCCTCTTTTATTGAATTTTTCCGAGCGTTCATCCCATTGTTTTGGCTGAGGAAATTAATCATCAAAGACCCCCCTGCACCCCCCCCCCCCCCTCAAAAGAGGATTGCTATTGTCTCAGAGTGGCCAAAGTTTTGCCTTTCTTTCTATTTGCTGATGAATGTGCCACATTTTAGCTTGCGCTGCGACGATTGTGACGCCGAACACGCAGTGAAAGAATTTAAAGAAGACCAATGGTATTAGTCTGTTAACTGACAGTTTTGTTTAGAATTAGTAATGTTGGAAAGAATAAAGCTGATTTCCCGCACGTTCGCTAACGATATGTTTTGCCTTGCCAACATCGAAAGCGAAAAAAAGTTAAGATCCAAATTTTATACTCTATTTTTTTTTCGATATTTATGTATACCTAGGAGTACTTTTGTAAATAAATCTTTAATCGTTTTTTTATTAATCGTTTCTTTTTGTCATATTGTACAATGGAGAGTCAAATTGTATACCTATCTACAATTAGCTATATACACTATTACTCAAATAAATAAAGGTGAAACATTCGTATTTGTGCTAGAAACTCTTGCCAGCAAATGAAGTTGAGTAACCGTTTCTAAATGGCAATTTAGGGCCAATCTCTAACATTCCATTGAAACCAATCAATCTACTTTAAAAGAGAGACTTCTCCTCACTTCTTTTTCCTCGTCCACATTCCTCAGAAGCAATTTGTGATGCATAAAATTATTCCAAATTGGCCAGGTGATGGCGGCGACAAAAAATTAAATTAACTTCGGGGTGCCGATAAGGGAGACTCGTTTCCGGCGCCGTGGTTGGTTGGTTGGTTACCTGCGCGTCTTCATTGCTACAAGTCTGAATTATTCCACCTGCGTGCATCTATTCATTATTCAGGTCATCTTTTTTAGCTCAAACTTTGGTATGAAGAGTAAAAACGTGTCTGCGGCACTTAGGCATCACACGCACATTCATATTTTCTGCTTGGGAGGAAAGGGTGGCATCTTCTCGTAAAGTTAGAGGGAATGTGTCCCCAGGCCGCCATGCATCTTGCCACGCATTAATGCTCATAACCATGAATTATGGGGGTGATTATGTGCAGGGACTGTTAAATGATTATGCGCAGGGACTGTTAGGTGATTATGCGCAGGGACTGTTAGGTGATTGTGCTCAGGGACTGTTAGGTGATTGTGCGCAGGGACTGTTTGGTGATTGTGCGCAGGAACTGTTAGGTGATTGTGCGCAGGGACTGTTAGGTGATTATGCGCAGGGACTGTTAGGTGATTGTGCGCAGGGACTGTTTGGTGATTGTGCGCAGGAACTGTTAGGTGATTGTGCGCAGGGACTGTTAGGTGATTATGCGCAGGGACTGTTAGGTGATTGTGCGCAGGGACTGTTTTGTGATTGTGCACAGGGACTGTTAGGTGATTGTGCACAGGGACTGTTAGGTGATTGTGCGCAAGAACTGTTAGGTGATTGTGCGCAGGGACTGTTAGGTGATTGTGCGCAGGGACTGTTAGGTGATTGTGCGCAGGGACTGTTAGGTGATTGTGCACAGGGACTGTTAGGTGATTGTGCGCAAGAACTGTCAGGTGATTGTGCGCAGAGACTGGTGAGGTTATCAAGCAGATTTAATTGCTACAGGCAGAAATTTTCGATGATATCATGATAATTCGTCTCTCTTGGTAGTACAAGACACTCTTAAATGATAGTGTGTATGTGTTAATACAACTCACTTTTCACCTCAATACTTTATGCTTGATTGTTTTCATCACAGCCTTCAATTTTAAATGTAATCTAATATTCAATTTATTGACTGATAATGCAATACATTTTGTTTCACATCCGTACAAGTAAGTACGACTCTTAATAAAAATACATAAATTTTGCATGAGTTTCCACGCTCATTAATTCAATAATAAACAGAATATTATTCTAACTATTCACACTGTGATATATTAATAACAGTATTCTTTTTAGCTCCAATATCGAGCAATGTTGCAATATTCTGCTTTAGAGTCACTATTCCTATAGGAAACCTATACCCTTCATACCATTGTGGGGGGGGGGGGGGTATTATTAGACACTGGTGGTTGGGGGGCCAGGTAGCAATGATTCTCAGGCCAATGTTATCCCAATATTGCCAATGTTGTCCCACTATTGCCAATGTTATCCCAATATTGCCAATGTTGTCCCAATATTGCCAATGTTGTCCCAATATTGCCAATGTTGTCCCAATATTGCCAATGTTGTCCCACTATTGCCAATGTTGTCCCACTATTGCAAATGTTGTTCCAATATAGGCCCAAGAAACATTTCTACCTGCGGTGTTTACCACCGTGTGCGGACAGTTGTCCGATAGACATTTAAGACCGAAAGACAATTGGCTGAAAGTAGATTTGGCGTATATGACCGAACGGACATTTGGCCGAAATACTTTTATTCAATGTGTATCCATATTTCGAACTGCAGCCTCCGGTTAATTTAATTCCTATTTTTTATTTCCATGATATTGGAAGTTATTTTATAAAAAGGAAAAAAGTTTAATCTATACTAATAATTTCCTTAGTGTGTTTTTTTTTTCTTTTATTTGGTGTCCGCTTTTACTCGATTGGTATTAAACATGAAGAATGTAACTATGGTACACACGGGAATATATTGACTTGGTATTTAAATTCCCCTGTTTTTATTCAATTTTTAAATATAATTAATCTATAAAATAAATTAGACTATGCTGAAAATTTAATTTTAATTGAATTCATTAAAAGTAACCTAATAACGGGTAATAAATTGGTATTGATGATGACCCGTTATTTTTAACGGGAAACTACACTAGTTGAATAATAGTACTATCCGATTTTTTGTTTTCAAAATATATAATGTATTGGCCATGCTTCCGTCAACCGTTTACCAAACACTGGTGATTGGGGGTCTTTTTACCAGTTACCGCACAGTCTATGGCTTCGTGCCTTTGTATTGACATTTAATTTATCTCGCGTGCTAATTGGCCTTTTGTGCAAAGAACCGTAAAGGTGTTCTGTTGAAATATTTTCACCAAAATCTAGAATAGTATTCGGCACAGTAAAAAAAAGCTTGAAAAATCACCCAACACAAATATAGTCATTGCTTTTTATTTCAGTACATGTATAACGGGTATTTTATTCTCAATACAGTAGATACATCAGGATTTATGTTATTTGGAATTATACTTTTTGGTTATTGGTCGGCTCTTTTATTGACATTTTTAAATGAAGATTTTGAATATTTTTTTTAGAAAATATTAATGGCAACTATGATATATTACTACAGACTTGTACAAACGTATTCAAATTTTTCTCCAATGTTTAACTGGACTACTATTCGACAGTTTGATGAATAGAGATGTCATTGCTCTTTGTCTCCATACCTTTTTCATTTGCACCGTGAAAGGCCCTTTCCCTCTTCAGTTTAACAGTCAAAGAGTTACTCTGCGATGGCATTGCTAAGCTCTCTGTGATTGGTAGTGTGCGATAACTAAAAAGGATTCAATGTGCACTGTACCGTATGTACCATAAAAAGTGCACTCGATTTTAGAATAAACTTGCTATACAGGGTGACCCACAAAAAAGTATAATCAAATTTGAATTAATATAAATATCGTACACATACAATCTTAAGCAATGACTGTGGTAGAATGGACAAAAAAAATATAATTCTTAAATTCACTTCATCTTTTTTTTAACTACTTATAAATACGATATTTATATTAATTTTAAGTTGGACACACTTTTTTGTGGGTCACCCTGTATATTGAAATATATTTATATAGGTAGTATGTATCTGCAATAAAAGGTTTTATATTATTTCTTCGTTATTATGCTTGCAAATTGTAGTGAAAAATATTTAAGCCGTTATTTTAATTGGTTTTCATGATACCTTATTTGTATCTTTAAATATAATGTTTGAAATGTGTTCGAGAATGTGGGACTGTCCGATAATTCGTAACTTACCCTAAGGTAAGGTAACTTTGATTTAATGTAATATTAAATGTCTTTGGCACTTGTATTTGAATCACCTTTTTGTTAGTAAAATTTTCATTCTTTACTTTGGCTGTAATGCCGCTTACATAAAACTAACTGAATAAAAATGTGAATTAATTCGAACACTGTTGTAATTTTAACAGGTAATTTCGAAGCTTCTTTAAATTGAAGTTAAAATTGCATTCAGTTTTATTTTAAATCATCAAAAACTGAAATAATTCTGTAGCACTATTATCAAATTTTGTTCTCGAGTTATGTCCAATAATAATCATACCTCAAATTGCTTAAGAAAACCGTTGATTATTATTATCATTTACAGTTGCAATTTTATTATTAATTTAATATTTTGGTAATTATATTAATAATTAATGTAGTGTTTACCTTTTAATTACTTTAATCTAAAATCTACTTGTTAATTAGTTAATCTAAAATCTACTTGTTAATTAGTTAATCTAATATCTACTTGTTGATTATAATAATTTAATATATTTTTTTAATTATATTAATATTACATATTTTCTTGTTAATGATATAATAAATCATTTAGTTTAACTTGTGTTCAACTTCTAATTATTTGAGCAAATCACTTTGCTTTGAATTAATTTTGTGGTAATTTAACTTTGAATAAATCTCTTTGAATTGATATTCATCTGAATCAAAGGCCTTATTAGTTTTAATTGAATTACGCAAAAGTGACTCAAACCTTGCTTCAAAGTTTACCATTATAACTGAACACTGACTTAAATGTGAATATAGTATTACTTACTTAAAGGAAGTCATGTGTTCATTTCATTATTAATATGAACAGATAATTTATTCTATTACTTAATTTCATTTTAAATGTCTATACTTCAGTTTCAAATCAATTAAATATATGTCTTATTAACCAACAATTAGCCCAATTTATTCTTCAATATAATAACGATATGTATCAGTTTATATTTATTTACTACTATACTTCCTATGCTATATTATGCACGTTTTATTATACTTCTATTTATTAATGAAAAAAAGTTCCGAGAAAGTAAATGAAATTTTCTTAGTGATCTCCATAGACTTTTTTTATTTTCCGAAAATATTAATATTGACCTTAAAATATTTCAAATTATTGTAGCTTAATTATATTTACCATTTAGTAAATGTTTTGTGCCTCAAATTTTATTCTAAAACAAAGTATTTTTAATGTGACTATTTAGCAATCTCTGACTTCTGACTGGGAAAAGTTTTCTTTCAAGAAAACCAATTTTGTTCTGTCGTTCCAATGGTGAAATGTCCATTCGAGGGGAAATTACCATCAGAAATGAGGGTCTGAAGAGGGAAATGATTTATTCTCGTGATTGGGAGGTGTTTTCAAGAGGTGAGCATGAAGTCACTCTCTTCTCACATTCTCCTAGAAATTGATATTTCTTTTTAATCTTTTTTATAATTTCAATTTTTTTGTTTTCTTTTAGATTTATTTTGGTTGGAAAATGTCCACTGATGGAATTTTAATAGCAAATAATATTTTAATGGGTAATAAATAAATAAAAATATAATGAACTGTTTATCTTATCTTCATATATATTTTATATTGCATTAATTATGTATAGCATACTTACAGTGAAGTATATTTTTTTATATATCAGGTATATATATATATACCTGTAGTTTACTATAATTATAGACTGTAGTATATTATACTTGTATTATACTATACTTGCAGTTTAGTATATTTGTAGTTTAGTATAATTGTAGTATTATACTTGTAGTATAATATATCTGTTTAGTATATTTGTAGTATAATAAATATACTTGTAGAATTATACTTGTAGAATTATTCTTGTAGTACTCTATACCTATAGTTTAGTATACTTCAAAAGGTCACTTAACTTTTCTGAGTTTCCCCAAATATTTTGCCTCTCTCACCCTAATGTTTTTATTTCCCCTAAGATTGTGTGCCCTAATTCCTAATGAAATCATTAGTGCAGTCACCCTTAGAATTAGGGAGTCCTTTCATAGCAACTACTTCAATAGCACATGTTTTTGACGGTTTGAACTGTTATAATTTTATTGAAGTATAATTGAGAGGGTAATTAAGTACTAAAAGTTTTTTTTTTAATAATTTATTTATTTATTCAATTCATGTATTCTATTTTATTTATTTATTTAATTCATAATTTTTTTTTTATTTATATACATTTTATTTATTTATTGGAATATTGAGGGGGGAAATGGGTATCGATTCCAGTAGTAAAATAAAGACTATATTAATAAGTGTTATAATTGAACTGATTTAATCGGCAGAATACTGTGATTAATAATACATTTCTAATTTACCCGTTCAACCAAACTTATTTCACGATGATAGATTCTGTTGCATGATATTTTATTCGTATTTGTATACATCTGACTAATGCATGTTACACGCTATCAATAATAAATATATATTAAAATAATTAAAAATTATAGATATGGTTTAGAATAATTTTCTCACAACGTTAAATTCTTAACATTTGTAAAATTCAGTATAAATTTCTTCTTCCAGTACCCTATAGAAATAAACTGAATTAATTTTATTAGTTAAATCTTGACGATTTACCTGTTTAATTTTCTCTGATTAGTGCAGTGGTAGATGCAAATTTCTTCCAATTAGAAAAATGTTTCTAATCTTCCTCCTCTGTATCTACTTAGTCCCTAAAAAGCCCATTAATTACCCTAAGACAGCGAACTTCCCCTAGATTAGCTTAATAAAATACCCTAACCCTTTATTTTGAATCTAAGCTATTCAAATTAGTCCCCCCCCCCTCAACGTAAGTACTACCGGAAATGCCGAAATTAGGCAAATTTTACGCCGCGTCACCATTTTTCTTGCGGTCAAATAAGCCAAAGACTCTAAGTCTGATTTTGCAGTACGGCTAAAAACGACAGAATTATAATTACCTGTCACTTTGCCGTCATTTTGGGGGGTATGTTAATTTGAAACGTGTTTGGACGTTTAATTTGATAGAACTGAAACGGGGCAAAGGTTTCATGGCACCTAATTAGTGTATTTTACCTGCTACAATTATCAGGTACGTGCTACCGTTTAATATAATATATTTGAATAGTATCCATCTTGTCTTTGAAATATACAGAATATTATACACCATATATAAATTGATAATTACTTTCGCAGAATGCGGAGAGATTATATTTTATAAGGCATTTATTTATTTATCATCTTGTTATTCGCATAACTGAAAAAGTATTGAACAAAATTTTCTGTAATTGGTGAAGCGATTGGTTAATGTCCAGTGTCCTTCAGGTAGAATTTTGGGTGCGACTTGGTCAGAGGTCAAGGTCAGGGTTATTTATAACTCAAAAATTATTGAACCATATTGCATGAAACTTGGTGGGACGATTGGCAACTATCCAGTTAACATTTTATTAGATTTTGGTAGCAAATGGATAAGCGGTGGCGAAGGTATGCGCTCTACCGAGTGCACGTAATCTAGTTTCTAATGTATCTCTACTAATCATTTAAACGTGTTTATGATTATCATTCAAAATATTCAGATTCCTAATATATTACCAAGTCCTAATTATATGAATTGCTTTACTTATCTAAAGTACCAAGAGTGTACTGCTTCAAGTACCAAGAGTGTACTACTTTAAGTACCAAGAGTGTACTGCTTTAAGTACCAAGAGTGTACTGCTTTAAGTACCAAGAGTGTACTGCTTTAAGTACCAAGAGTGTACTGCTTTAAGTACCAAGAGTGTACTACTTTAAGTACCAAGAGTGTACTGCTTTAAGTACAAGAGTGTACTACTTTAAGTACCAAGAGTGTACTGCTTTAAGTACAAGAGTGCACTGCTTTAAGTACCAAGAGTGCACTGCTTTAAGTACCAAGAGTGTACTGCTTTAAGTACCAAGAGTGTACTTCTTTAAGTACCAAAGAGTGTACTGCTTTAAGTACAAGAGTGTACTGCTTTAAGTACCAAGAGTGTACTGCTTTAAGTACCAAGAGTGTACTACTTTAAGTACAAGAGTGTACTACTTTAAGTACCAAGAGTGTACTTCTTTAAGTACAAGAGTGTACTACTTTAAGTACCAAGAGTGTACTACTTTAAGTACAAGAGTGTACTACTTTAAGTACCAAGAGTGTACTACTTTAAGTACAAGAGTGTACTACTTTAAGTACCAAGAGTGTACTGCTTTAAGTACCAAGAGTGTACTACTTTAAGTACAAGAGTGTACTACTTAAGCTAATTGTTATGCCAGGGTGAATTTGCCGGTGATTTACGCTCTGTGAATTTCTATGAAGTGAATTCATTAGGATTTAATTAGACTGTGTAGCGCCTTCGAAAAACAGGGGGTGGGGGAAGTAGTGGGGGAGAGAGAGGTAGTGGGGGAAGTGATGGGGGTGGGGAGTCAATGGGTTGTTATAATTCATTACCAACTCCATTCAAATTACTTCATAAATATAGAGTTGCTATCGTCATCGAACTTAACTTCCAATGAGTGTTCAAACTCCAACATATTACTTCAATATATTTCATTCAGTCTCAACTTATGAACATTTGTTTCCATGGAAACATTTCCATTGTAGTTGTTGATTGTTTCCGTAATTACCCAAAGAAGTTGGGGTAATTATTTCCATTAGGGTGATAACTGCTACCAACTTTTGAAAGCTGCCATTCGAACAACTTTAACTTTTAGTCAAAGCAATTGGGACACTTTTGTCCTATGGACAGAATTTGGGACACTTTTGTCCTCTAGAACTGAATTTGGGACACTTTTGTCTTTTGGACAGAATGTGGGACACTTTAGTCCTTTGGACTGAATTTGGGACACTTTAATCCTTTGGACCGAATTTGGGACACTTTAGTCCTTTGGACCGAATTTGGGACACTTTAGTCCTTTGGACCGAATTTGGGACACTTTAGTCCTTTGGACCGAATTTGGGACACTTTAGTCCTTTGGACCGAATTTGGGACACTTTAGTCCTTTGGACCGAATTTGGGACACTTTAGTCCTTTGGACCGAATTTGGGACACTTCAGTCCTTTGGACCGAATTTGGGACACTTCTGTCCTTTGGACCGAATTTGGGACACTTCAGTCCTTTGGACCGAATTTGGGACACTTTAGTCCTTTGGACTGAATTTGGGACACTTTAGTCCTTTGGACCGAATTTGGGACACTTCTGTCCTCTATAACTGAATTTTAAATTTTCCTAATTTTCATTTAAATGATTTAAATCCTTTTTTCAGTTATTATTTTATTATTCATTTATCAATTTTTTCTTCATTCCTCTCTCTCATTCTAATATTATTTTTTTCTGGGAAATTTCCTTAACGTCCTAACAATAAATCCTTCTAGCCTTGAATATTCGATACTATCCAAGAAACACAGTATCTAACATTTAAAATAATTTAATATTCGTTCATATAATTTCTTTTGCATTATCGCTTTAATTAATTTCCTATTCTATTAACTGTGTATTGTTCTAATTTTATTTCACATATTTTATTTTGAAATGGAATAATAGTCAGTTTCATCCAATTATAAATCAACGCTAACAGCTTAATTCATATTTAATTAAACCTCTGTACTATCAATTTCTTACTTTGTGAATTTAGTAGTATATATGATTTAATCGTCTTTAGTTGAAATGTCATATTTTAAACGCTGAAATATATTTAATATTTTAAATATAGCGTAAAGGTATATAGTAGAAGGTTGGCCAAGAGTCACGTAAAAGTATTAATTAATTATTATTAAATAGCAAAAGATAATAAACACAGGTTTACCTATAAATTTATTAAGAATAAATATATGTAATTGAATTTGTAATTTTTTTTGTATAATATGATATTAAATTTTGGAATCAATTTTTTGAATTTGTGTTCTTATTTTTTACCTCTATTATTTCTCTCATAAAAACTGTTTAACACTTTGAAGTAACTCTTGCCACTTACTTTATAATCTATTGAAATCATTTGGAAAATTACAAATAAGAACAACTCTCGACTGAATTTGAAGGTTTATTTCCACATATATATTTCATAATGGAATTATAATTGCCTTAGTATAATACTGAGATATGTATATGAATTATATTCATTTCATACATTTATTGCCTTCGCAGAATGCGGGAAGGTCATATTTTAGCCGTCGTTTATTTATTTATTTATAATCTTGTTATTCGCTTAACTGAAAAAGTGTTCAACCAAATTACTTGAAATTTAGTGAAACGATTGGTCCATGTCCAGTGACCTGCTGGTAGAATTTTGGAAGTGACCTGGTCAAAGGTCAAGGTCATGGTCATTTATAACTCAAAAAGAATTGAACCATAATGCATGAAACTTGGTGGGACGATTGGTCAATATACAGGAACCAATTTGTTAGATTTTGGGAGCGATCGGGTAAAAGATCAAGGACATTTATAACTCAAAAAGTATTCCACCAAATTGTCTGAAATTTGATGGTACAATTGGGTAAAGTCCAGGAACCATCTGGTACAATTTTGGAAGCAAAGGTCAAGGTCATTTATAACTCAATAACTCAAAAAGTATTCAACCAAATTGCATGAAACTTTGTGGGACGATTGGTTATTATCAAGTTAGCAGTTTCTCAAATTTTGGGAGAGAACGGGTCAAAGCGGAGGCGAAGGTATGCGCTCACCGAGTGCACATAATCTAGTTTATTATACTTTCAGTTATTGGTTTCCTTCTAGGAAATTTTAATAAAGTTATGAAATGAAGAGCGAATGACACGACAAAAAAAGTTTGCATTCTTTCATTTATTTTATTATTCGTTAATTCTTTAGGTGACTTTATTAATTTTAGTATCCATTATACTTCTCTGTTCTATATATTTTGTTTAAAATTAGTCAAAATTAGGATAGTGATAATGAATATTGAATTATTCGAAAGCTCTAGAAAAATAAAAGGATGCTAACTTTTTTGTCGTGTCATTCGCTGTTCATTTCATAAATTTATTATATTGTTGATACTCAGTGTGTATTTTATGAATTTTAAATCAAAGAAATGTAGTTGATAAAAGCATTTCATATTGATATAGACTTCTTTTGAATATCAAATATTGCGACTATTCTATTTATTCATATCATTTCATTGATAAAAATGTAGAAATAAAAATGAATAGTGAGAATTAATTGATTGTTACTTAAAATATTAGCCAGTATGCATATAGATCACTAAGTTGTTTTTTAATGTGAGTAACATGACTATGTTATAAGAGAAATTAAATTTATTATAAAAAATTAGTTATTGAGAAGAGGAAAAACTTGAAAATGAATTAAAAAAATCACTGTACCACTCAGTCACTGTACCACTCAGTCACTGTACCACTCAGTCACTGTACCAGTCAGTCACTGTACCACTCAGTCACTGTACCACTCAGTCACTGTACCACTCAGTCACTGCACCACTCAGTCACTGTGCCATTCAGTCACTGTACCAGTCAGTCACTGCACCATTCAGTCACTGTACCACTCAGTCACTCTACCAGTCAGTCACTGTACCACTCAGTCACTGTACCACTCAGTCACTGCACCACTCAGTCACTGTGCCATTCAGTCACTGTACCAGTCAGTCACTGCACCATTCAGTCACTGTACCACTCAGTCACTCTACCAGTCAGTCACTGTACCACTCAGTCACTGTACCACTCAGTCACTGCACCACTCAGTCACTGTACCACTCAGTCACTATACCACTCAGTCACTACACCACTCAGTCACTATACCACTCAGTCACTATACCACTCAGTCACTATACCACTCAGTCACTATACCACTCAGTCACTGTACCACTCAGTCACTGTACCACTCAGTCACTACACCACTCAGTCACTATACCACTCAGTCACTACACCACTCAGTCACTATACCACTCAGTCACTATACCACTCAGTCACTATACCACTCAGTCACTATACCACTCAGTCACTGTACCACTCAGTCACTATACCAGTCAGTCACTGTACCACTCAGTCACTGTACCACTCAGTCACTGTACCACTCAGTCACTATACCACTCAGTCACTGTACCACTCAGTCACTATACCACTCAGTCACTGTACCACTCAGTCACTATACCACTCAGTCACTGTACCACTCAGTCACTATACCACTCAGTCACTGTACCACTCAGTCACTATACCAGTCAGTCACTGTACCACTCAGTCACTGTACCACTCAGTCACTGTACCACTCAGTCACTGTACCACTCAGTCACTGTACCACTCAGTCACTGTACCACTCAGTCACTGTACCACTCAGTCACTGTACCACTCAGTCACTGTACCACTCAGTCACTGTACCACTCAGTCACTGTACCACTCAGTCACTGTACCACTCAGTCACTGTACCACTCAGTCACTGTACCACTCAGTCACTGTACCACTCAGTCACTGTACCACTCAGTCACTGTACCACTCAGTCACTGTACCACTCAGTCACTGTGTACCACTCAGTCACTGTACCACTCAGTCACTGTACCACTCAGTCACTGTACCACTCAGTCACTGTACCACTCAGTCACTGTACCACTCAGTCACTGTACCACTCAGTCACTGTACCACTCAGTCACTGTACCACTCAGTCACTGTACCACTCAGTCACTGTACCACTCAGTCACTGTACCACTCAGTCACTGTACCACTCAGTCACTGTACCACTCAGTCACTGTACCACTCAGTCACTGTGTACCACTCAGTCACTGTACCACTCAGTCACTGTACCACTCAGTCACTGTACCACTCAGTCACTGTACCACTCAGTCACTGTACCACTCAGTCACTGTACCACTCAGTCACTGTACCACTCAGTCACTGTACCACTCAGTCACTGTACCACTCAGTCACTGTACCACTCAGTCACTGTGTACCACTCAGTCACTGTGTACCACTCAGTCACTGTGTACCACTCAGTCACTGTACCACTCAGTCACTGTACCACTCAGTCACTGTACCACTCAGTCACTGTACCACTCAGTCACTGTACCACTCAGTCACTGTACCACTCAGTCACTGTACCACTCAGTACCATTTTCAAATATCATTTTATAACTCATTCACTATTCTCTTTCAAAATTATTAATTAGATTATATGAGTTGTTTACCATCTCTAATATTTTTTTATCATTTTACAATGCTCTCTTTGCATTTTTATTTATTTATTATTGCGACAGTGAAATATACTAAATATTATCCATGCTGAACCATTCATGTTCAATGCATTGAAACATGTACCAAAAATATCACAGTGTTTTGTTCTGTGTTTTGGTTCACGCACTTGTTTTCGTGGACTGTTATTCATGTTTTAAAAGTGCCTCTGAAACATGTTTGTGTAGTTTGAGGCGTCATGTTTTACGTGTATTATTTTATTGAAGTAAAATGGTAGTGTTTTTAGTAACAAAATATATAAACTGATATTATATTCCATCAACAGCTTGTTCTACAAAGTCATGTTTTACAAAGTCCTGTTTTACAAAGTCATGTTTTACAAAGTCCTGAATTACAAAGTCATGTTTTACAAAGTCCTGAATTACAAAGTCATGTTTTACAAAGTCCTGTATTACAAAGTCATGTTTTACAAAGTCCTGAATTACAAAGTCATGTTTTACAAAGTCCTGTATTACAAAGTCCTGTATTACAAAGTCATGTTTTACAAAGTCCTGTATTACAAATTCCTGTATTACAAAGTCATGTTTTACAAAGTCATGTTTTACAAAGTCCTGTATTACAAAGTCCTGTATTACAAAGTCATGTTTTACAAAGTCCTGTATTACAAATTCCTGTATTACAAAGTCCTGTTTTACAAAGTCATGTTTTACAAAGTCCTGTATTACAAAGTCCTGTATTACAAAGTCCTGTATTACAAAGTCATGTTTTACAAAGTCCTGTATTACAAATTCCTGTATTACAAAGTCCTGTTTTACAAAGTCATGTTTTACAAAGTCCTGTATTACAAAGTCATATTTTACAAAGTCATGTTTTACAAAGTCCTGTATTACAAATTCCTGTATTACAAAGTCCTGTTTTACAAAGTCATGTTTTACAAAGTCCTGTTTTACAAAGTCATGTTTTACAAAGTCATGTTTTACAAAGTCCTGTATTACAAAGTCATGTTTTACAAAGTCATATTTTACAAAAGTCATGTTCTACAAAGTCATATTTTACAAAGTCATGTTTTACAAAGTCCTGTTTTACAAAGTCATATTTTACAAAGTCATGTTTTACAAAGTCCTGTTTTACAAAGTCATGTTTTACAAAGTCATATTTTACAAAAGTCATGTTCTACAAAGTCATATTTTACAAAGTCATGTTTTACAAAGTCATGTTTTACCGTTCACAAAGTCATGTTTTACAAAGTCATGTTTTACAAAGTCATGTTTTACAAAGTCATGTTTTACAAAGTCATGTTTTACAAAGTCCTGTTTTACAAAGTCATGTTTTACAAAGTCATATTTTACAAAAGTCATGTTCTACAAAGTCATATTTTACAAAAGTCATGTTTTACAAAGTCATATTTTACAAAAGTCATGTTTTACAAAGTCATATTTTACAAAAGTCATGTTTTACAAAGTCATATTTTACCGTTCGCAAAGTCATGTTTTACCGTTTACAAAGTCATGTTTTACCGTTCACAAAGTCATATTTTACCGTTCGCAAAGTCATGTTTTCCCGTTCGCAAAGTCATGTTTTACCGTTCACAAGTAATCTCTTAACATCATGTTTTTCTCTCCAAGTCATGTTTTCCATTGCAATCACGCTTGCTTATCGCTTTGCATTATTTTTCCTTTGATGGTTTCAATGTACTCTCTGTCTGTAAAATAGAATAGTCTTTGACTAGAAACTCTTGTGCTTACAATTTGTTCTATGACTTTCATAAAATAACAAAGTATCCAAATTCTAATGAAGCTAATGCACACTGCATGAATGTATAATGTATTATTTTATTCAAATTATTGTATCGACTGACACTATTTTTGTAATAGAATTCTTTTATAAACTGTAGATAATATTTTAGTCTACTTTATACGTATAACCACTTAACGAGAACCACCTAAGCAGCACATAGCCTGCCATAGCACATAGAACCACATAGCTCATAGCTCCACACAGTATATATGTAGGTCCACCACATGCCACATAGCACCACACATCAGTGATATCACAGCGCCACATGCCACATAGCACCACACATCAGTGATATCACAGCGCCACATGCCACATAGCACACCATATCAGTGATATCACAGCGCCACATGCCACATAGCACCACACATCACAGTTTCAGTCGTCACTCTGTTCTATAATCGGCTTAAATGAAAAGCATTAGAAAAAGAGCAAATATTCTACCGAGTGTTTGCCAAAAATACTAAATATTTAAAACAGGAATGCGGAGATTAGTCAACAGTGATGGAAATGTTTCTAAAAGATCTACAGTTATGTATTTACACACTTTCCTTTGCTAAAAAGATACTGTTAGGAAGTTTTTTTGAATAAGTTGTTTGTTGGAATATTGTGTTGAATATTTTATGTTTATATCAAGTTTTCAAAATAAAAATCGGTAAAATATGAATTAATTCAAAAGTATTTGAAAACATCATTTCAAAAGGTTTTATCTTTTCATATTTCTTTCAGTTTTGACCCTTACTGAGCTGTGCCATAAGGGTTAAAATAGATCACACTTTTCAACAGTCTCCCCTCGGTATTATTTTCTACATCGGCCTCTAGATCAAATCTCAGTCAAGTGAGTTGTTATTTGCGATATTTTGATACTTGGGACTCGAGTGACAGTCACTGTTCTTAAATTGGATAGAAAATATCTAGGAAAAAGGATTATTAAAAATTATTCATCAAAAATTATCATTAGTATTGAGTAGGATATTATAAATGTTTTATATTTTTTGGAATTTAAAAAACAGTGTTTTTGAATGTAATGAACATTTTAGTGCAATTTAAATGATGTAGTGTTTTATTGAATTAGAATTAATTGTTAGGAAATAAGTATATATTTCCTGATTAAAATGAAAATTCAACATTACTACATATTTATTCGCAATATTTCTTATTAAATTTTTCGAATAACTATTTTTTAATAAAAATTATTATAACTATCCCAACTATTTTCCAGTTAAATATTAATGTAATTCAAATTAAGATATTATAACGAACAGAAATTTAATTATAATTTCACTATTATCAGATCGTAACTATCCTTTACTAATTCCAAGTATAATGTGGCACTATTCCTGTTGGAATGCAGATTCCACCTCTCTCGATACGGAAGTTCCTGTTGTCTTTTTTATTTGTCCAATCTCTAGTATTTTTGTGGGCAGTTGAAATTGAGTTCTGAAGTGAAGTATGATAGGAATCTGGAATGGTAATTATTCCATTAGTGCCACTGTACTATCATCCAACAAAACATGTCTTATTACCTACTATCATACAGTAAATATGGTTCAACTCTCATCACTACAGTAAGATCTACAATGAATGATGATAAAGACAAACTTATTCAAAAATATTCAGTGACAATTACTTGATAGAAGATATTTGATAGATTCATATATTTTTTTTCAGCAAATGTTCAAAATTTCCGCCAAGTTGATCTTAAAACAGTTTGACTCGTTTTTTGTATGACGCTCTATCTTGTGAATATCTTCCTCGATCATGTTGACAGCAAAGTCTTCCATGACAGTCTTGAATCAGTTAGAGTGCGTGGTTCACATCTGATGACAGGTGCCATAGCTTTGCGACATAAAGGAAAAGAGGCGATGAGTCCGGTGAATAAGGAGGCCAATGGTGATAAGTCCAGCGTTAATCATCCTTTCATTAAATTTTGAATGCAGAAATTCTAGGCATTCGGCAGTCACTTGGCTGCTGGCGCCATCTTGCTGGAACAAATATTGACGTTTTTACGCCAAATTCTTAACAAAATTCCACTATCTTTAAGGACATTCTAAAAATTACACATTTTAATTTACGGATCCCTCGAACCAAACAACAAAGAGGATCTTCCCGCTCACAATCCCCACCCTAGCCATCACATTTTCACCATGATCATTTTTGCATTCGATTGCAGTGTGGGGATTAGTGGGTGCCCAGTGCCGATGTACCTGCTTCTTTGGTGACTGTTTCAGATAAAATCATTTTTCGTCTGACCGTATGACCCTCTGAAACCACTCCTCTTCAATGCTCAACCAAAAGGTGCATCTTGCCAACCTTGACTCCATATTGGCTTGACTCAGATGCTCTCCATTGGAGATATTTCTTCAAAATCCTCCAGATTGCTCCGTAGCTCAAACCAAGAACTCTTACCGCTTCTCTTACATCTCATTTTGGGTTTTGTTCGATAAAAATTTCACATCCTCTATATTCTTCTGCAATGGCTCACGAGATCTGCCTCCAGGAACATGAGGTCGGGGCGCATTTTCTTCTTCAAATCACTTCAAAATTCTTTTGAGAACCTGAATATTGGGCACTTTAGGTGTATTCTTTGGATTAAAACATCTTATGAATGCTCTTTGGATGCTCCTGAACTCTTCATACTTTGCTTGCGATGAAAAATGACGCTTGTTGACCGTCGGAAGGAGAATTTTCTAAAGTGGCGTACTGGGTTCATTTTCGAGGGTCCAATTCGAGACGATACAATGATGAATATCGAAACTCGTCCATTTTTATACAAATTTCCCAGCATCTGGGTCGCATAGATACGATTATTTGATCAAGAATCGGAGAGTAAATATTTTTAAGGAATTTTTGTATTAGTGTCATAAAATAAATGCCTTTATTAAATAAATGAGGAAAGGGGAAAATATATTGTTTTTCAACTTTGATTAATTATCGATACTATGATGAGAGCGTTTTTCTGTCTGTCTTTCCGTCACACTAACCTAATAATACGCTTGGCAAGCAGCTGGTAGCATGGATATGAAATTATTCTGATATCAGGTCAATAAATGGTATCAATAACTAAATTAAATGTTATTTATTCACTTGAAAATAATGGAATCAAAACGGAGCCAGGTATAATAATTAGTACATAAATTGAGCTTCTATCAGTGTCCATAAAAATTATTTATCAAAAATTACTTCGTATTTTACGGCACGTGTTCACTAGTATACCTTATTTTGCAATACTTAATATTTTTATTTATTTTGCTGAAAATAGCGCAAGTGCCAAAATAGTTCGCTGTTACAGTTTCAAAATAGAAGAATGCTTTTGTTGTTTTATTTATTTATCGGGGAGGGGTATGAATTTTCAGTCTATATTAAGAAGCAATTGCGCTATTTATTTGGGGTCAAATTTCTGTCAGAAATATCTATTTTTGGGTCGATTTTTCGCGTGGGAGGTTCTAAAATATATTCTACATTGCATTTTATTCTCTATGATAATATGATGCCGACTATAAATAAATACCATATAGAAGTTAGATGCTTTCAACTATCTCGTTTTCTTTTCTGTTTTTTTTTTTCAGCATATAAGACTGTAATTTTTTATTGATATTTTTTTTATTTCATAGTAACGGAAACTTTTTTTTACAATTTTATATTAACTGAATTTTTTTTATTATTTGATAATAAATGAAACAGTCATTTAAAAAAAAAAATTATTATTTTAGTACCTATTTAAAACCTTTTCTCTTCTTCCCTTCAACTTTTTACTCTTCCTTTTCCTCTTTACTCTTCTTTTTCCTCTCTCCTCTTCCTTTTGCTCTCTCCTTTTGCTCTCCTCTTCCTTTTCCTCTCCTCTTCCTTTTCCTCTCCTCTTCCTTTTCCTCTCCTCTTCATTTTCCTCTCTCCCCATCTCGTTATTGATGTAAATAGGCTGGGTAGACAAGGAATTTATGCGCCGCTTCATTTTCCTCTCATTGTTCACAGTTGACACTCCATTCCGCATCGCATTGTTCACTAAGAAGCTTTAGAGGCGCTGGTGAACAGATTAAACAAGTGAACAGTGAACAACAGCCTCGGTATCTATAACCAGGCAAAAAAAGTCCTTGTTTATGCACTGTGTTCCACCAGAAGCGTCTTTTTACATCGTGAGTTGGGGGAACTTAAAATACTTCAAAGTATTATTATGTATACATCATTTTGCTCATAAGGCCCATACTATACTAGCAGTTTCACCGCCGCGTTTTCACTGCCCTATTTAGGCGTCTTTAATTAATCATAGTTAATTAAATGGAAAGCAAATTTGCGCACTATACTAGCGTTGCTACCGCCTTCCATTCATTTAACTGTGATTAATAGAAGAAGCGGAAATAGGGCAGTGAAAACGCGGCGGTGAAACAGCTAGTATAGTATGGGCCTAAAAGGTGGATTGTTATCACCCTATAAAAATTTACAATAATTTCCAACCATCTTTACCATAAAAAAATGTTTTCTGAACTTTAAAAAGGAATGGATCGTCCTGCAGTTCGCCAAAACACCTTCTCCTTCAACAGTACGCATAGAATTCATGCTTCACTTCAAGACTTCGTGATCTTTTCATTGAGACTTGTTCTATCCACAAGAAAAATAAAATGAAAACAAAACCAAAAAGACAGAAGCTGTGATTCAGAAGGTGAAGAGTTTCTTCGAAGAAAACTTCAGTTGCTCTTGCAGAAAAGCTTAGCAGGTTTCACCAACCAAAAGCACGTTGTGGAGGATCGTCAGACATGAACTTCGTTTCCGTTTTTATCATTACATTCCAGTTCAATCATTAATTAACAGATGTCCACAAAGCAGAGAGAAGACAGTTTTGTCATTGGTTTCTTCAGCAAACATCCATCATTGTCAATAGAATTGTTTGGACTGACGAGAAGTTCTTTTGCCTCCATCAAAAACCACATCGAAAAAAATGACGGAGTATAGACAAATGAAAATCCTCGTAATATTTGCGAAAAAATGATAGGTATGTTATGAAGGTAATGAATTCCTTTGCCACTATTGATGGAAAGGTTCCAATCAACTTGTCATTTGTTAATGATGTTTTAAACCTCAGATTGCTCCAGGACATTATTTGGCTCAGACTGCACCATTCTGCAACTCATTCTTCACTTTGGTGATGCAAGACGGCGCTTCACCACATTGCACAAATGCAGCTCTAGAATTTCTCAATGAAAATTTTCGAGATCGAGTCATTAGCAGAAGTACGGAAAATCCCTGGCCAGCACACAGTCCAGATTTCAACCCTTTGGACTTTCACTTCTGGGCTGCTTCACAAACTTGAGTCTATATAAAAAAAAACGATTTCATTGAGTCTCTCATACAATGTGTTTACAGCTTCACTGACAGATATAACCAGGAGACTAAAGAAAGTTTGCAAGAATGTTGTGCGTCGTTCTGTCTTCAGGCTGGAGAGGGTAATTTCCAACATCAACATTCAACCAAACAGCTTATTAATAATTACATTGTAATTATATGTCTCTATAAGTAATATTGTTTTAACACTGAATTTAAATCTAAGTAATATTTTCTTAAATGATACATCTAATTAAAAATCATTCTTTTTAACTATGAACTAATTACCCACCAAGCAATATCTAAACTATAAGTTATCTGTTCTTTTACAATTAGTAGGTACCATTTGCATGTCTTAATTTTGCAGCTAGCACTCAGTTATCATGGAGAGTCGCACTGATAGCAGTTGTGAAATAGAGCCACATGAATTGGCTAAATCTCGGCAGATTAGGGCAGTACAACACTGCCGCCCTCTGCTGACAATTGTAAATATTAACTGCAATACAGAGGGGAGTAGGAATAATTAACTTATCAAAGACTTATGTATTTATTTTCAATGTAATCTGAAAAATGAGATGTGGAATTTATAATATTTATATTATTAAAATTAATATTAAAAAATTATACTGCTAAAAGTTATTTAAAATATATATTTTTTAAATGTTAGCATTGATTTGTAATTTATCTTTTTTATGATAGTCTATGAATTAATTTCATATAAAATATATTTTCACATAATTTTTCGAACTCGAAAACTATTGAATTTTGAAACAAATTAAGTTAACTGATTTTGAACTATACTTATGAATTTATATTACATTGAATATATATGATAATACATAAGATAAATAAACGAAAACAATAATTAATATACTTAGTTGTCCCTGAAAAATAACACTACAAAAAACTTAAAGAAATATTACAAAGTTAACTAGTTATTACTACACTCTATAGCGCAATAAGTTTACTAGTTATTACTACACTCTATAGCGCTATAAGTTTACTAGTTATTACTACACTCTATAGCGCAATAAGTTAACTAGTTATTACCACTCTATAGCGCAATAAGTTAACTAGTTATTACTACACTCTATAGCGCAATAAGTTAACTAGTTATTACTACACTCTATAGCGCAATAAGTTTACTAGTTATTACTACACTCTATAGCGCTATAAGTTTACTAGTTATTACTACACTCTATAGCGCAATAAGTTAACTAGTTATTACTACACTCTATAGCGCAATAAGTTTACTAGTTATTACTACACTCTATAGCGCAATAAGTTAACTAGTTATTACCACTCTATAGCGCAATAAGTTAACTAGTTATTACCACTCTATAGCGCAATAAGTTAACTAGTTATTACTACACTCTATAGCGCAATAAGTTAACTAGTTATTACCACTCTATAGCGCAATAAGTTAACTAGTTATTACTACACTCTATAGCGCAATAAGTTAACTAGTTATTACCACTCTATAGCGCAATAAGTTTACTAGTTATTACTACACTCTATAGCGCAATAAGTTGTTTCAGAAGTTCATCAGCCGATGCATCTGCTTTAAATTAAAATACTCATGTTGTGTGAAAAAAAAACATGTCGGTGTGCTACAGCAGCGAAACACTCAGTGAAAATATAAGAAAAATATTGTAAGTTGCGAATTATCGGTCGGTTGCACATCTTTGTTCATATAAGGAAAAAAATTAATAATAAATTATTGTTTTATTATTTTTTTTATTGGTACCTGCAGGTATCAATGATACCAATTAAAATAAATAATTATTATTATATATTTTTTCTTTTATGACCGACGATATGAAATTAAAATGAAATTACCCTCTGTACAGTCTAAAAATTATTAATGTCATTCGTCCATCTAGTCACTAGAAATAACGGGTTTTCAATAGTATCAATATTAGAGTAACATTGATTAAAATTTATTTTCGAATAATTTATTTTTCTGCATAGACTGATATATTACACAGAAAATAGATGAAATACATTCTAAAATTGAATAAATACATATCAATATATTCCCATGCGTATCATGACTACATTCTTCATTATTTCCTATCTAATTACTGAAATTGGAACACGAAACACTTATGTATAAACAAAAAAGGAATGAATGTGTAAAAAATTGCTTCGAATTTTCTGTTTTAATTTTTCCCAATACTATAATGATGTTTTCTATAATTGATATTAGTTTATAACATTATACCTTGAAATGACATCAAAGAGTATATCTCTATGATTTAGTTCATTCTTTGCTATTTCTATTCATTTCACCCTATCATTATTTATTGTTATATAAAATAATTAAATATAACTATAAGGGAGGAAAGTATATTAACATATATTTTGTTTATTGATATAACTAGTACAGTACCTGGTGTTCATCCATTGGGAGTACAATTAATAGTATGAATTTATATTTAAATACAAGTATATATTATCATTACATATATAGTGATTTATTACAAAATTATGTTTCACAACTATGATATTTTAATTATTAATCTCAATTAATATTAATAATTATTAATCTCAATTATTATTAATCTTAATTATTATTAATCTTAATTATTATTAATCTCAATTATTATTAATCTTAATTATTATTAATCTCAATTATTATTAATCTTAATTATTATTAATCTCAATTATTATTAATCATAATAAAGTGTGACACATGGACAGACATATGTGACACTCAGTATTCTATAGATTTAAGTCATTTAACGAATAATAAATATATTATTATTCAAGCTGGGTTTTAACCAACAATAACTATTAATTCTACAGCGCTATTCGCTATTAGAATTGCCTGTGTCGCTACATAACAATTGTCAGCAGAGGGCGGCAGTGTTGTACTGCCCTAATCTGCCGAGATTTAGCCAATTCATGTGGCTCTATTTCACAACTGCTATCAGTGCGACTCTCCATGATAACTGAGTGCAAGCTGCGAAATTAAGGCATGCAAATGGTACCTACTAATTGCAAGTTAACTTTATGTTATTGGGTAAATTACGAATTACCGGTCAGTTTCACATCTTCGATCATATAAGAAAGAACGATACTTTAATTGTTATTTTATTTTAATTGGTATCCAAGATACCTGCAGGTATCATGGATACCAAATTAAATAAAATTAAAATATCGTTCTTTCTTATATGACCGAAGATGTGAAACTGACCGATAATTCGTAACTTACCCTACTGATAATATGGTTGAAATCTAGGCAAATTGTTAATTACCTATTTCTAATATAATATTTCATGGAGTGTCTTTAACTTTTTTCTGACTGAAATTTTACTGGTACATGTATTATCATTTTATTCATCTTCACATTTTTGTATATCTATTTGAAATTTAAATTCCATATTCATTATAGAATGAATATGGGAAAAAGGATATTTAGTTACATTCTAAAGATATGTAAATGATTTTAAACAGAAAACTATGTTTCCTTCACCTTCACTTCTACATTTCAAAATCACTGTTTTCCTTTTTTTTTTATGGAAATTAACTTCCCTAATAGCGAGAAACATGGAAATGCGTCTCCTATTAGCTGTTTTATTACCTCACAGCGCATAAAATGTTCATAAAACTGTAAAACTGCTTTTATGCTATTACAAAGTGTTGCATATCAGTAACGATAGTAATAATTTATTACTCTTTATTACTATTAATTCAAAAAAATTAAGAATTGAAGTTTAGTTCATATTACCTGTTCCGTATAACTAATGTCTAATGTCTAAACATTCTGATTATAGGGTTGGGACAGTATGCTTTTAGAATCATGTATCTTAAGAATATCATAAACGAAATGAAATGGTATAGAATACTATATACTGTTGGTTTAGAACGATTCTATGCTGTTTAATTCTCTCCGTCTATAATATTTTCTAGATCTATTATTTTAAAAGCATATAGTCACAAATCCTACTGATATTTTTTCTATCCTATGTATCAAATACTTGTTTAAAACCTTGAATATACCTACGAATAACAGTGACAATCATCTATCGAATTTCTCCCTAGATTCTCCACACGAGCTATTGTTGCTTCCACCAAATAAATTGATATTCCGTGGCGTCCATATTGCATGAGAGTGTTTTTCGATAAAACCTAATTTGCGGATGGATATTTTGAGGCGGGATTTGCATGATTCTGTCATTGGTTATAAGATTTCAAAACCTCTCGAATCTGAATATTTACCGCTTTATTTTTTATAGCATTTGTTGCTATAGCATTTGTTGCTATAGCATTTATTGTTATAGCATTGGTTGTTATAGCATTTGTTGCTATAGCATTTGTTGCTATAGCATTTGTTGCTATAGCATTGGTTGCTATAGCATTTGTTGCTATAGCTTTTGTTGTTATAGCATTGGTTGCTATAGCATTTGTTGCTATAGCATTTGTTGTTATATCATTGGTTGCTATAGCATTTGTTGCTATAGCATTTGTTGCTATAGCATTTGTTGCTATAGCATTGGTTGCTATAGCATTTGTTGCTATAGCATTTGTTGTTATAGCATTGGTTGCTATAGCATTTGTTGCTATAGCATTTGTTGCTATAGCATTTGTTGCTATAGCATTTATCACTCTGTTGACAAAGGGTATCCTTTTTCATTTTTGAATATCAAGTTCTTTGCAATGTTTAATCCCTGGAATTGTACATCACTGGAATTGTTTGCTCATGTTTGAAGTAGGATTCCAACTAAGAATTCAATTCACAGTAGTAATATAATATTCCAATCCTGTGTATCTCGCCTTTTAAATAGTTATTCACTGTTCTAAATAAGCGATACATACAGTATATCAAACACGTGAGATACGGCAGTCAATATTTCAATATTACGAGCCATGTATCTAAATATATTACATAGGTGAAGTTACGAATTGTCGGTAGGTTCCACATATTCGTTCATATAAGAATAAACGATATAATAATAATGATCAATTAATTTATTTGTTTATTGGTATCCATGATACCTATAAAAAATAGTATGAATTATATCATATTTTCATATCTGACTGAATATGTGGAACCTACCGACAATTCATAACTTCGCCTATTTGAATTTTTGTATCTTTTTTATAAGTCGGAAATGAAATATCAATTTCTCCTATTTTGGCTTCCCGTTAGTGGTATTTAATCCAAAGGAGAATGCAATCTAGAGGCTTTGCTCTAATATATCTGATAATAGGCTATTCACAGAAGGAGGCTGGAGTGAAGTATGGCTTCCATTCAATGCGTCATGCGTCATTTAAACTATGTATATTAACGCATGTAGACTCAATGGTTGAGTGTTTGTATAATAATATATAGGTAGGTACTATCGGAAAAAAGAGTCACTGTGATAATGTACTATCAGATAAAAGAGTCACTGTGATGATGTACTATCGGAGAAAAGAGTCACTGTGATGATGTACTATCAGAGAAAAGTCACTGTGATGATGTACTATCAGAGAAAGAGTCACTGTGATGATGTACTATCAGAGAAAAGAGTCACTGTGATGATGTACTATCAGAGAAAAGAGTCACTGTGATGATGTACTATCAGAGAAAAGAGTCACTGTGATGATGTACTATCAGAGAAAAGAGTCACTGTGATGATGTACTATCGGAGAAAAGAGTCACTGTGATAATGTACTATCAGAGAAAAGAGTCACTGTGATAATGTACTATCAGAGAAAAGAGTCACTGTGATGATGTACTATCAGAGAAAAGAGTCACTGTGATGAAGTACTATCAGAGAAAAGAGTCACTGTGATGATGTACTATCAGAGAAAAGAGTCACTGTGATGATGTAC